>QRDG01000500.1:0-93809 GCA_012064385.1 Puccinellia tenuiflora
CTCGACGGGCGCCCAAGGTGAATTTGACCGAAAATAACCCTGAGGCGAAAGAAATTCACGAAATAAACGTCGCGGGAAACTATTTTACGAAATAACCCTTTTGGGTAACGCCCTATAATCAGGCGCTATACTATGCGGTGTAGCGCCTCCGTGGGAGGCGCTACACATCCTGCCAGCGTGGCGCCGGGGGGCCCACAGGCGGACATGTAGCGCCTTGAGCCGAGGCGCTATGGCGCGATGTGTAGCGCCTCAGTATCAGGCGCTACACATGTGTTAGGGTTAAGTTTGGGCCCGTGCCCAGTGCTCATTCCTCCCTGGTTCTTTCCCAGTCCGAAACCAGAGAGGGCGGCGGCGGCGCCCCACTCCCCCCCTCTCAAAATCCTCACCGAAACCTCTCCGATTCAAAAGGAAAAGCGTGGGGATTTCATCCCCAACTACTTCCCGAAGGTATTGTCACTCGATCTTATGTTTTTAGTCCACAAATTGCATTCTATCTTGACTCAAGCTTAGATCCAAATCCAATGGCTATTTCATTTTGATTTACTTGTGCAAATAATGGGATGTTTGTAATACCATTACCATTAGGATAGGTATACTATTTATTGGTAAAATAGTTATAGGTCACTTATTGGTCAATGTTAGAAAATTGATTATGCATGTTTCAAAATGTATAAGTTAGTGAAATGGCCTCCTCCGAGCCTAGTAGGCCTCCTTGTGCTGATCAAGAATGGAGGCCACGAAAAGCGAATCGTAGCAATTTGTGGTTGGAAGGTAAATACAAAGGGGTCAAAACTCCTACTTATTGGTGCAATGATCCATGTATTGTGAAAGTGTGCACGGAGAATTCCGACACCAGAGGAAGAAGGTTCTTCATGTGTCCCAACTACACCCGTTCTCCTGAACGTCCGAGAAATGCATATGATCGCCCACCGTGAGAGAGTCCGAGTTCTCTATCTTGACTACCAAGAGGACATGGGCACCTAGATTTCACCCATACTTTGACCAATCACAATGGCCGGAGTATCATGGAATTCAACTATGGCCCCATGGGGATTGGAAGGTGATCAAACGGGGAAGACGCAAGACAAAGCGTTTTAGAGGCGACATGGACGTTTGGGGTCGTGGTGGGCGAGAATGTCGCAACGATCAATTCCAAGAACCTCCTGAACGAGCCCGTTGTGGCAAGTGCAACTCTACCGGGCACAACGCAAAAACATGCACCCAAAGGAAGAGAGCAAAGGGTAGTCAACCAAGCTCAAGCCAACCAAGTCAACATGGTGGTCCTAGCCAACATAGTGGTCCTAGCCAAGAAGTTGGTGCTAGCCAACAAAGTGGTCCTAGCCAACAAGTTGGTGCTAGCCAACAAAGTGGTCCCAGCCAACAAAGTGGTCCTAACCAACATAGTGGTCCTAGCCAACATAGGCAACAAGCTCCACCGCAACGAAGAAGAAGCAACAAAGAGTGAGCGAACAAGCTCCTACACAACAAAGAGGGAGAAGACTTGGGCTCACAAGATGCCGTTTTGGTGGTGGTAGAACGGAGAGTATGATAGGATACCTTAGTGGACCCTTCCCGTATGTATCTCCATTTTAATTTTGCTTTCATATTGTTTCACACATGTTTATTGTTATTTATGAAGCACATGTTACTTACTAAACAATTGTTTTCAAATTTGTGTAGGTATGGCGGCGTCTCAACCCAACAAGGCAACAATCAATTGGGTGGACTCGGACAAGGAAGGTGAGAAGCCGAGTTGGTTGGAGGTGGGTTTGAGGAAGGTGAGAGAGCAAGATGCGGCTGAACGTGAGAGAAAGAAGAAAGAGGAGGAAGAAAAGAAGAAAGAGGACGATGCAAGAATGAGGAGGGAGTACTATGCGAGAGTGGCGCGTGAAAAGAGAGCTCATAAAGAATTTGCCAAGAAACGTCAAAGGGATTTTGAGGAGAGATGCACCAAGTTATGGGAAATGGAGAGGGCAAAGAAGGAGAGGGAAGCGAAGATATTTCGGGAGAGGGTGCTTCATGAGGCTCGTCTCGCAAGAGAAGTGGCCGAGGAGGAGGAGTTCACTTCCAAGAGGAAGGACAAGGGAAAGGGACCGGCCTCGACGCAGTAGAGCAATGTGGTGCTCATCATCTTGTTCACCTTTGTCGAACCTTGTTCTGGACTAAACCTTGTAGTATTGATGCACGCGTCAATGTTGTGAACCTAGTTGTCCATTGAACCTTGTAGTAATGATGGAGCGTCATGGATGTTACAGTTGTGAACCTTATTTCTGTGCTTCTGTGAATTTCATTGGTGTGTTACTATTCTAGGTGTAATGTATCTTCCATGTGCTTGAGACCAGTCAGGCTGGGAGCATTTTCAAAACCATAGCGCCTTGGTCCAAGGCGCTACACCTTACACCATAGCGCCTCGGCCGGAGGCGCTACTCTAGGACTTAGCCGTTTCAGCGCCCACCTCGCTGGGACAGCTCTCGGGTGGGTTCTGGTAGGCATAATGTACCAGAGTATAGCGCCTTAGGCCCGGGCGCTATAGAGCATAGCGCCTCCGCCGGAGGCGCTACTCTAGGACTTGGCCGTTTCAGCGCCCACCTCGCTGGGACAGCTCTCGGGTGGGTTCTGGTAGGCATAATGTACCAGAGCATAGCGCCTTAGGCCCGGGCGCTATAGAGCATAGCGCCTCCGCCGGAGGCGCTACTCTAGGACTTAGCCGTTTCAGCGCCCACCTCGCTGGGACATCTCTCGGGTGGGTTCTGGTAGGCATAATGTACCAGAGCATAGCGCCTTAGGCCCGGGCGCTATAGAGCATAGCGTCTCAGCCGGAGGCGCTACTCTAGGACTTAGCCATTTCAGCGCCCACCTCACTGGGACAGCTCTCGGGTGGGTACTGGTGGGCATAATGTACCAGAGCATAGCGCCTTAGGCCCGGGCGCTATAGAGCATAGCGCCTCAGCCGGAGGCGCTACTCTATGGTATAGAACTAATTCACAAATAATTCACAGATGACATCGAACACACAAATAATTCCTCCAGATTTCACAGATGACAGCAAGACACAAATTTCACAAATCACAAACGACAAGTTCAACATTATTACAAGTTGGATACAAAACAAGTCCAAACAAGCCAACAAGTGCGACAATATTTCAAGTTTCACATCATAACATATTCATGCATCTCCTACTTCCGTCCACGGGCCTTTGTGCGTCCACCTCTCTGTGGAGGAATCTTCTTCCTCCGTACTGGCTGCGGTTCTTCTTCCTCCTCTACCTCATCTTCAGACTCTTCTTCCTCATCATCCTTGTTGAACCTCATCCTCCGACCCGCTATTGACCTCCGCGGCCGCTCCTCCTCAACAACCTTGTCCTTTCCTTTAGCATCGTAGTCACTTGGGCTAAATACCCGTCTAGCTGCCCTCTTCGACCTCATCAAGTAAGCGGACCGCTCTCGAGCCTTGTCCAGCGTCATGTCATCCGGAATCTTTGAAAACAACAAGTGCATGGTTCAGTTAATTGAAAAATAACATTAGCGAAATTAGGCATCCTTCTATCTCATACCTCATCATGAGTCGTCGAGGTATTCTCATCCTCAATATCATCCTCCAGATCAAAAGGCAAATTGGACCTAGACTGCGACGGTGTTGTATACTCGGGATCACGACAACCGAGTAGGTTCGCCAACCGGCGTAACCGTCGGGCCGACCGCTGTAAGACTTACTATCAGTAAGTGTATATAGGCCATGTTGAAGTCCACAAGATTAGGATACGTACCTTGACGAAATCTCGAAGTGCACTTTCACCCTTTTCTCCCGCCGGGGTGGTCCTCAACAATTCCTCACTTGTACCGGCTTGTTCCTTTATCTCCTTGCGCTATGGTTGAAACAAAGTAAACAAATTATGCAAGCAAAAGAGAGGTACTTGTGCTAAAAGGAAAACGGGAAAGGAAACACTTACCACAAAGTTTAGCACGTTAGAAAAAGGTGTTTGGTTGCCCGACCTGACCATCCTGTTGTACTTCCTCTGGGCAAGTTCGTCGAACACGGTGGGCTCTTCCAAAATCTCCTCCTCAAAAGCCGTCGGGCATATCTCCACACGAGTACTTGCAAGAAACCATCGAAGGTAGTTGTTGAATGCAACTGAACTGTGCGCGCTTTGCCGGCCCCATCCACTCTCTTTAGCCCTCTCCACGCATGTCTCGAAGTCGATGACATATTGCTTGTGGAATACGTCCCATTTCTTCACCTTCCTCTGTCTTTTTCTATCCAACCTGCATGTACGAAAGATAAAGACGATCAGTATCACCATGTTGAAGCGAAAACAACACAATAAAATTAGTATCTAACCCGTGAAGGGACTGGTCCGTGTCCACCCACACAGCCGGGTGAGCCTGGAACAACCCAAACTGCCTCATCACACGATGTGGCAAGTGAAACTCGACCGCCCAATTGCATATCAACGGGCAGCGCATCAGCCACAAACGTTGTTCCTCCAAGCACTTCGGGTTCAACGGGAAATCCAGAACTCGACCGAAATCATCACCGCTTCCGTAAGGCTCCCATACCACCTGACAACGAAGTACACAAACATCACTTGGAGGAAGATCAAATCATGTGATCGACTGATGTAAATAAAGATACTAACCTGCTCAGGGGTAAGCGCATCAAACTCGTTGGTGTACTGCTTGTACATGGTATTGATGTCGTTGTGAGCCTCCGATACTACGTCCCACCTATATGCCCAAGTGGGACGCCGTAGAGGGTGATCCCCGTAGTCGGCCCAAGGAAGGTACCCCACCTCTCGCGGACGTCCAACTGGGAATCGTTCCCAGCTCCAGATCGACAATAGAACCATAGGACCCCCAATTCCACACTTGCTCGCTCTACGACAAGCATCGTCCAACTGCACGTAAAGGGAAACAAGGTTAAATTAAAACATGTTTTACATGGGAAATGTATGAATAAGTTAAAGCCGACCAACTAATTACCTGCCGGTACAGGTAGGCAAGTGCAGCAGAACCCCAGCTCCATTTGGAGTCAAAGACGGTCAACGCCTTTAGCCACATCCACTGTGCGGTAATTCCACCGCTATCGGCAAACAGAGTCCGAGAGATAACGTACCACACGTACACGCGAGCATACGTCTGTATCACGTCATCATCGGCATTCACCGGGCAATGCGCGAAGTTCTCTACTATCCAAACATAAGTAGCGCCGGCTGGAACTCTGTCTTTACTCTTGTCTTCGGGCTCCTCAGGAGCCATACCAATAAGGGCCTGCATCTGCGCGCGCCACCCTTCAGAATCTGTGCTCATGCACAAAGGCTTCCCCTCGATAGGAAGTCCAAGGATCATGGAAACATCCTGTAGGGTGACTGTCATCTCGCCGGTCCGAAGGTGGAAAGTGTGCGTCTCCGGCCTCCACCGGTCGACAAGAGCCGTGATTGCGGGCGGGTTAAGGTTTGGGGTCGACCGGCTAACCAGCTGGATGAACGGGAGGAGGCCCAGCTTCTCGATGTACTCAGTGTACCGCTCATCGTACGACATATCACCCGACGACGCCCCATGAGACCGAATCTTCAACGGTACAAGCTCCTGCAAAACAATATGACAAATAAATTTATTACAACATAATCTTCTACCAAACAATAGAAAATTGATACATACAAGTGTAAAAGTAATTTTATTACCTCTCCCTTCTCCGCCATCAAATAGGCCCGGTGTTGCACATCGTAGTGATTATCTAGTAACCACACCATCCTACATATTCAAAACAATAGGTTAAAACACTATGTGAGCTATGAAAATATACTGACAATGCCGATAATCTAATAAACAAGTCATCCATAGATGCAACTTTTACACTCATCTTATGCAAATTATTATACTCCGTCGTAATAAAAAGTGGTGCTACAATGTCCTCCTACCGTGATGTGGTGTTGATAAGATACAAGTGGCAACCAACAAGCAGCAGTGCAGTGCAGTAGGTATATTCCACCCATTCGAGTAACGTCGTAGCATATGGCACTTGCCCATGGACATTTTGGTGCAAAGAGTGGAAATAACAATACTACTACTCCTACTATCTAGTGTTAGTTACGTCTCTTTTGCTAGGATAAGATATTCCCCGATGAGTATAGAGAGGGAGGAAAAATTCAACATACCTGCAAACGGAGGAGCACGACGGGGAGCACGACCGGAGGAGGACGACGGGGAGCACGACCGGAGGAGCACGACCGGAGGAGCCGCCGCGAGACCAATTAGAAGGACGGGGGCCGCGGCGGCGCGGCGGCGGGGATGGAGCACGGGACGGCGGCACGGGGAAGAGAGGGCGGCGGCGCGGCGGCACGGAGGGAGCACGGGCCGGCGGCTGCTAACCCTAGTGCCACCGCAACCTCTCTCTGGCCACGGGTCGAGGGGATTGGGGGAAGTGGCCACTAGGGTGAGCCGTCGGGCGGCTAAAGGATGCATAGCATAGCGCCTGCGAGCAAGGCGCTACATGTCAGGAGTATAGCGCCTACGGCCAAGGCGCGACATGACCACGGGTGGGGCCCGCCGGCGCCACACTGGCAGGATGTGTAGCGCCTTGTGAGGAGGCGCTACACAGCATAGTATAGCGCCTGATTGTGAGGCGCTACCCGAAAGGGTTATTTTGTGAAATAGTTTCCCCGACGTTTATTTCGTGATTTTCTTTCGCCTCAAGGTTATTTTCGGTCAAATTCACGCGCCCAAGCCATGTAGACCCCGAAAAGTTGACATCACACATCACATGCAACCGACACCATTTGCCCTTTGGCCCCGCTCTATCCTGTCATTTTTTTGTCTCCGGCATCGATTCACGTTGTCGCTGTCGGGAGTCTGCATCGACCATGCATGCCGATTCATAGCCGCTTGATGTCCTTGTTTTGAGCCTCCATTCTCGAGCTCCCACTGCTCCACAACTCGTTCAACCGACGTCTGGGATTACCTCCCGCCCCACACAAAGGTGTTCGGCCGTTTAACTAACAGGAAATTTCTTTGAAATTATTTGCCCTAGGTAAATTTAGTGAAAGTGTTTGTAGTTTCATTGCTTCACTATTTGATTCAAATGCTATGGATAACGATGATGAGTTCAAGATTTTCCAAATGATGGAAGAGGACGTCAATCTTGTAGCCGATCACGAAAAGAACCACATGATCCTCATTGTTATTTTAGTTGTGGAAGAGAAGATGGAATCCCCTCTCAAATGTGGAGGATTGAAGCCCGGGCGACAAGCAATTCCATTTTGGCGGCGCATTTCTACCGGCGCGGAGGATCGAAGTCATGTGCTACTATTTTCAATGACTATTTTTCTACCAGTCCAGCACAAGATTTGATTCCATTTTGGCGGGCTTTAGGATGAAGAGGGATGTGTTCATCCATATTGTGTATGATGTTCGGGACTATGATGATTACTTCCAACTAAAAAAGATTGCACCAGACTTATTGAATTCTCATCTATTCTGAACTTCGTTGCTGCTATACGCAGTGGTGGAGCTGCACTTAGACCATGTGGTCAAGCGACTACACAAAACAATTGTAAGCAATAAAGACCCAGGTATAAATATACCATAATTGACCCCATAATTTCTAATTTGTGACATCATTGTGGTTTCTTTTAAGTTTTGACATCACTGGCAGCTAATCCTAGCTCCGCCACTGGCTATACGATGTCTTGCATATGAAGCTGATGCAGATAATGTGGACGACTACCTCCATATGTTTGAGTCCACACCAATTGAATCTACGTGCAGTTTTGTGCATCGGTGGTGAAGGTGTTTGGACTGACCTATCTAAGGGCACCAAAAAAGCAGACACAACTCGGCACACGACACAAGGTGAAGCGAGAGGGTTTTCTGAGATGCTTAAGAGCATCGATTGCATGCATCATAGATGGAAAGAACTGTCCATTCACTTGTCAAGGGACCTAAAGGAGGTCATACTGGAGCGAGCAATGTCAAACTTGAAGCTGTGTCAAATTATGACATGTGGATTTTGCATTCTTTCTTCGGCATGGCCGGTTTTCGCAATGACATGCTGCAATGCTCTCCCGTTTTGCGAGACCTACTGAAAGACAAGCTCCGCGAAGATGATATCAATGGTTACCAATACAATAAGGGTTACTACATAGCAGATGCCATCTATCCTCTATGGTCAACATTTGTGACGACAATCCGCAACCCTGTTGGAATAGATAGTGGTAGGAAGGATGCGTATCGGACACATTTGGTGTGCTCCAAACCCGTTTTACTATTATGTGATACCATTGTCTATCATGGTTGCTAGATTAGATGTGGAAGGTCATGAATGCTTCATGCACAACATAATTGTAGAGAGTGAGCGTGATACTGGTATGATGTTTGATCAACAGTTTGAGTACCAGGTCCCTCTTATCGATCAGCATCAGGGCGACCCTGTTGAGTTTTCTGAACTTCTCGTATTACGTAAACAATTTTTTTTGACCATCTACGTAAATAAATTTGTGATGAAACAAGTAACCATCAAGTGCAAGATGATCTTGTCGACCACTTGTGTACGGTCAAAGGAGACAAGTATTTCGAGACGAATTTTAAGTTGAATCATTGTTCTATATTATTATTTTCCATGTTCCAATTATTATTAGCAGTAGACATGTATGACATCCCCGGACACCTTTTTGAGTGTGCCAGAGACATTATCACGGATGCCGAGATGGAGATACTCTAACTACCCAATTCACGTTGTGTAAAGAGTTACTAGTCGAGAACTTGGACATTGAAATAAGAACCAACCGATCTGATCACTGAAATTTGCGGAAATGGAAGTACAAAAGTAGATATGTGGTGGTGTTTATCGAATGGATATGAATAGTGACAAAGAAATAGTTACGCGTGATAAAAATAATCCTGACTGCTTAAACAAAATATTACCCTCGTAACTTCTTTTTCTTTACCAAGTATATTATAAGTTGCATTCTGTTATTATTTGTGTAGCAATCTATTTTTGTTGTTTGAAGAGAGGCTAGAGGAGGTTACCAGCATCCAATGAGCTTAGCCATCGTACTAGCTCGCCACCACTGGATGATGACCAGATCCGGCCGACGTCCGACAAAAAACAGACCACAAAGACAGAGCGGCAATCCGATAGAGAAAAACAGATATTTACCCTTTTTCTAAGAATAACATTTGATCATAAGATTAAAATCCTTGAATTTTTTTAAATAATATCCTTAACATGTATCTCCTTTTTGTGATGTGTCAAACCTTCAACGTGCTAATTCGCTATTGGAATAGCAGTAGACATGTATGACATCCCCGATAACGGACAACTTTTTGAGTGTGCCGGAGACATTATCACAGATGCCGATGGAGATACTCTTACTACCCAATTCACGTTGTGTAAAGAGTCATCAGTCGAGAACTTGGACATTGAAATAAGAACCAATCGATCTGATCACTAAAATTTGCGGAAATGCAAGTACGAAAGTAGATATGTGGTGGTGTTTATCGGATGGATATGAATAGTGACAAAGAAGTAGTTACGCGTGATAAAAATAATCCTGACTGCTTAAACAAAATATTACCCTCGTAACTTCTTTTTCTTTACCAAGTATATTATAAGTTGCATTCTGTTATTATTTGTGTAGCAATCTATTTTTGTTGTTTGATGAAGAGAGGCTAGAGGTTACCAGCATCCAATAAGCTTAGCCATCGTACCAGCTCGCTACCATTGGATGATGACCAGATCCGGCCGACGTCCGACAAAAAACAGACCACAAAGACAGAGCGGCAATGCCATAGAGAAAAACAGATATTTACCCTTTTTTCTTCTAAGAATAACATTTGATCATAAGATTAAAATTCTTGAATTTTTTTAAATAATATCCTGAACATGTATCTCCTTTTTGTGATGTGTCAAACCTTCAACGTGCTAATTCTAAAGTGCATTCCTACATGATCCAAGGGTACATGACATCCTAGAACGTGATTTAGAAATCCCGCAAAGAAAGGGGCCTCTCGGTGAGAAATTTATGTTAGCTCCCGAGCTCACATGTTCATGGTAAACTAAAAAAAGAAGTAAAATGTTTTCAATAATTCTAGAAAAAATTGAAGAAAAACATATATAAGTTTTCAACATACGTGCAAAGTGCCGAAACATACTGACTTTTTTTGTGCTCTGTGCAAAAAAAAAGTGTTTTCTAAAATGTATTTTTAAATCTCATTTTGGCCACTAATTTTTTCGCACATAACACATAAAATGGCATTTTGTTCTGAAACTTTGCACGTGTGTTGAAAGCTTGTATATGTTTGTCTCCAAATGTTTTTCAGAATTTGTGGAAATACTTTACTATTTTTTTAATTTGTTTTAGTTACCGGAAGCATGTGAGCTCGGGAGCCAAACCGTCTCTCCCCCTCTCGGTTGTTTTCCTAATTTTCTCCACCTCGTACGAATCCTCCTCCATTTTCAATTCGAGCTTCGTGTCGCGTCGTCTTGAAGCTGCTCGGGCTGATGATACGAACACACATGATCGGATCCCATTTGATCAAGAGATCAAGGAGCGCCATTCGCCAACCTGTGAAGATCACCGGAGGAGAACTTCAGAACTCGTCGGCATCAAGATTGAGGAGACCGACAACAGGCAAATCGACGACTTGGCGCGAAAAGAGCACTAGGGCTGCCGCCATTATTCATCCAGACCCTCGGGCTCCCACGCCATCAATCGTACATGCATCGAGTGCACTGCCGGCCGGATTAGGTAGCCTCTAGGCCCAACTCCGACGCCTCCATAGCGACCATTGTAGACGCCTCGCCTCGAGGGCGCTGCTCTCGGTCTTGTCTACCGCAATCGGCCGTTGCCCCCCGTCCCCCCTTTGGGAGCGAGGGCCAACAAGCGGCAGAGACTGAGGCGTTTGGAGTAGCCCCTGACGACGCTAGGGTTTCTCTTCCCAAGATAATTGGTCTTTTACATAGTGTGGGGCCGTGTCTGTCCACATGGTGTGGTCCATTACACATTTGTCCAAGGCGTCATGATGCGCGCCCGATATATCCGGTTTATTTTGTGTTCAAGTTTTTTAAAAGTTTTTTTTGTCGGTTTTTACTTGTATTTGCCAAAAGGAATTATGAAAAAAAATCACATGCCAATGAGACAAATGTATATCCGGTAGCATTGTACATCGTCGACATGAAATGGTTTAAGAACAAAAGTTGTGGGCTCTTTACCTAGTACAAGCGTGATGTCACTAGGCCTAGTACGCTATAGCCCACTTGGTACGCGTGAACTAGACTATGACTACTCCTTGTGCTCCCAGATCTTCGTAAAAAAATGTTTGGGTTATGAATGATCACTTCCTGGGGTCATGTCAAGGACATACTCAAAATCCAATGAACACTACAGTAATTTTTTTCTCTCTCCGTGTGCCTGCAAGAGCAGCCGAAGGAGCAGGAACAGCTAATGTTTTTATATTATTAAAACAAACAATTTGGACTGACCATTGGTATCAATCAACTATATATGCTGCTTTAGATTACTACAAGCATGTAAACGGCCAACCAATCACAGGGGCATATAATACAAGTCCCAGATTCTCTTATTGGGATGTGCAAATTTGGTAGGCGTCTACGTCTAGGTGAGGGTAATATACTCCAACATGTACAAAACTCTCTCTCCCCTACCATCTGCCTGGCTGATTAAAATTTGCAACTAGGCAGTTTCTTGTTGTGTTTTCTGTTGGTTCTACTATACAAAGGAAAATATTAGAAAGAAAGATAGGACACCTAAGCAAGCAATGTCAGCAGGATGCCTCACAGAGTCACAGTGTTTGCTTTGACCATATCCCCACAAATCCAGCTAGTCGTGCATTTCGGACTGTAGAGGACAAGAAGGTGAAAAGATTACAAGATTCCTCATGTTTTTTCTTTTCTTTTCTTTTCTTTGGGAGAACAGGGAAGTACAGTGGTAGGATGGCTGTAGGTAGGCTGGCAGGGGAGAAAAAGATCCAAGTGTACAAATAGATCGATGGGCAGTACTATGTCAGTTGGAAAGAGATCTCCCTCCCTCATTCAAAGCTTGGTGTGGAAGACAAGCACCTTCCCTTCCCCACCATCATAAACAAAGCCATCATAATTTACTATACAACAAGTAGTACAATGCTGCTTCACCAACAGATTAAAAGAACGTACTAGAACATATTGCTAGGTCATTTTAAAGAACGACATATTGTTGAGTGTGTAAAAATAGAAACAACCATCTCATCTCTAGATTAAACATACTGCTACTGCATATATGTAAGCATCCCAAGTGGTAGCATCTGGGTGAAATCTCCTTGAAATGGAAGATAACATATGCACTTACCCTTGCTGTTTGGTCAAACCCTTGTT
This sequence comes from Puccinellia tenuiflora, assembly GCA_012064385.1. Lineage (NCBI taxonomy): Eukaryota > Viridiplantae > Streptophyta > Magnoliopsida > Poales > Poaceae > Puccinellia > Puccinellia tenuiflora. Next base: position 12,368 of record QRDG01000500.1, read on the forward strand.
TTAATTCAAACTTGCAGCTGCGCCACATCACCAATGTATGATAGGAAAGTTCATCTATCTATCTCTCTATTGCAAGATCAATAAAAGAATATCAAACAGTGGCCAGTAGGTCGTGTACCGCCTGTTTATTCAAAACATACCCTACAGTAGAGATGGGGCCCACGTGACATTGAGGCTGGGGCAGGTGAGAACAGTATGCCATTTTCACCATCACCATCTACTTTATTTTTCTCCCTTGCTACAGCTAATCTTCCTAATCCTGTATTACTAAAGTAAAGCATAGCAGCAGTAAACTACTCCTCCTGATACACCAGCCTGCTCTTTACTTTTGATTACTTGTTTGCTTACGCCAAGGTTTTGAAAACTTTAGAGAGGGGGAGTCTAGAGAGTAGAGAGAGATTGAAGCGGCAGTTGGAGTGGTTAACAACTCTGCCAGAGAGAGCAAGAAGGAATCATTTCACCTCAGCGGCAGAGCAGGGTAACAAACACCACTTCCTCCTCCTCCCTCCCCTTCTGCTTCCCTCCCTCTCCTTCAAATCTTTCACCGCCCCCTCTCTTACCCTGCGGTCAAATTGCGATCCATACTTCGGGGGAGGCTCGCTCTACAAGCGCACAGGTATCGCTGCAAAATATTAAGAGAAGAAAGATTACGAAGCTGCTCCTGCGTTCTTGGATCGTTTCTTCAACGCTTTTCCCCCCTTCCTCCCAACTGCAGGCGAATTGATGCCCTCTCGGACGCTTCGTGTGGTTCCATCACGGTCAGGTAATTTTCGAGCAGTTACCGTCTTGGACATCTTAGTATGTGTTCTTTTCAAGATCTTTACACCGCCCCATACAAGGTGTGGTGGAGTGGAGTGGTCAAAGGTTGTTGCTTTCCGTCCTCCCCCTCTCGGCAGGCTTCAACACTGCCCTAGTTATGTCCTGCAGATCCTAGTCTAGCTATGTTTGCATTCAAATAGCCTCACCAGTTCGGTGCTCGCTTCGACTGGCTCTGTTTATGTTTTTTTTTTCTTAGCTTCATATCTGTGCTTTTCTAGATGATGAAAAGTTTATAGGGTGATCAGAAATCCTACAGGAAGGTAGGTTCATCTTTTTCGTGTGTTCCTGAGGATGCTAGCTTAGATGTAAGGTGCTATTTTTTAGCTTCTTGGATGTAGCTGCCTAGCCACATCCTACCAAAAGGGAGAAACCCACTGCTTGGTTAGTTCCTAACTTGTTTGGGAGTTCTTCGTCGGGTCAAATATCTCTCATTTCTCTAAAGCTACATGCTCTGATAATGTGCTCCATGCCTGCTTCTTGAAGATTTAGTAGGCTTTTGCTGTTTCCAATTAGCTCTCCTCCCCCATCATCATCATCACTTTGCTACAGAAGACCTGGGTTAGTGAGTGCTATTTGGTTAATGATGGGGTTATTTTCTTCTGTGTCTACCTCTACCTTTGTGCTCTGAGTTTAAAGTTTCACTTTCTGGAACCTGGACTGTGTGTTCTTCTTTAATCAGTAGCAGATTTGGTTTGTTCCTCAAGGTTCTGAAGCATATCTCCAGCTGTAATGCAGTTACAGCAGGCCTTTGCCTGGATGGTGGATCATTCTTTTTGGCTTTCTTTCATCTGTTGATAGGGATAGTGGGGGTGATTCTTGAAGGGACCGGTAGCTTTTCACCTCTTTGTTAAGGATTGCCAGTTGAGTTGTTCATTTGATGCAAAAGGGTTTTGCAGACTTGATAAACTTTTACTCTTTATTCAAGGTGCCTTTATATCTCTATGCTATTTCAGGACAATCTAGCGGTAGTTCTTATCTACCTTCTCCTCCTGTTGTTTTATCCTGAACAAGAAACTAAGGAGGATTGGTGTTTTCAGACAATTGAAGATGTATTCAAGCCAGCAATCTGATCAGGGTCCTGCTGCAAACAGTAGCAAAGAATTCTTGGAGGGGAACTGGGGTTCTGTGGCAATGCATCAAAACATGGGGTATAGCAGTGGGACATATGGATTTCAAGCTTGCAGCATGGAGTTTGAAGACAGGCCGGGGCTGTATAAATCTTCTGCTGGTTAGTAGTTCTTATCACGCAGCTGTCTCACTCTCTGAGGGTGATAATTGTGTAGTTGGTGGTAATAGCAATAATTATCGCAGGTACATTCTCTCAGAACATCCACCTGAGTGACGAGCATAGTGGTGGTGTGAAGAAAAGGAAGGGAACAGATGACTGCATTGCATTGCTTAACCCATCAGCCAGTAGCAGCATGCAGGTGAGCTTTCATTGTGGTCTATCTTCTTGTTCTAGTCTTGATGAAATGACTAACTATATTATAATTGGGGGTTTAGAATGTGGGTGATCAACAAACAGAGGTTTCATCTCAGCCAGAAAGGAATTCAGTGGAGGACAACAGAAAGATTTCAACCAGAACGCAAAGCAAGGAAGAATCTTCTGATGGCGATGGCAGTAAAGATTATGTTCATATGCGGGCAAAGCGAGGCCAAGCCACTAATAGCCACAGCCTTGCAGAAAGAGTAAACTTCTGACTACTACTATTGACATCCCATTTCAGTTATTCTTGCTATTCTCATGGCTGAAGTTGGATGTAACTCTTTGCAGATGAGAAGAAAAAAGATAAGTGAGAGAATGAAGCTTCTTCAAGATCTTGTTCCAGGATGTAGTAAGGTAACTTTATTCTTTCTGTCATAAGAACTTCTCAAGGACCATCTTGTACTCCACACCTTACCATGTTGCTTCTCACAGATTACTGGCAAGGCAGTCATGCTTGATGAGATAATCAATTATGTGCAGTCATTACAACGACAAGTTGAGGTACTATTGTCTATTAGTGCAGGTGTAATTGAGTTGTTTCTGAGTATGTATCATCCTGTGATCTAATGCAACTTGGAACTTGCAGTTTTTATCCATGAAACTTGCAACTGTCAACCCTGAGCTTGGCTTTGATATTGAGCAGATTCTATCCAAACAAGTAAATTCATTGTCGGAACCATTCTAAATATTTTCAAAGGATTTTTAGACACAACCTGTTCAGTGTAAACTCTTGCTTGTAGATGATGCTTCCACAAGATAGACATCTTGCCTTCTATGGAGCTGACTCAGGATCAAGCGCCCTTATTGCTCATTTTAACCAAGGAATCATGCAGTCAGATATGATGTGCAATGCTTCCAATCCTCCAGGTGTTTCGCATGGAACATTTCACGACATCTCCACAATGCACCAGGTAAATTCAGTCCATTTTCACCTCATGCCAATCACATGGTAAAGCCATGTCAATGGACTTATGTGAACCTTGAATCTAGATGCCTGAAATGTGGGAAGCGCTTCAAAACGCCCCTCATATGAACTTCAACCCTGCTGTGGCCGCAGATAGCAGCACCAACAATGCTGGTATATGATACTCTCTTTTCAGAAAGCTAAGCGAAATCATAACGATTTGTGAAACTTACAGAAATGTTCCTTTTGTACTCTGTAGGTTCCATGAAGATGGAACAGTGAGTTGTTGGTATAACTCCTGAGTAGTTCTGTGAACCGTAAAGCGCTTGCAGAATCAAGTTTTGTATAGCTGGAGGCCTAACCATTTGCTGCCGGTTTCCTACTCTTGCTCACCGACCTCGTAGTGTATGGTTTATGTCACGACATCCAAAGATCTTGTGTACAGATGGGCTCAAGAACTGATTCTACCGTAAACTTCTATCGCGCCTTAGCTTGTCTAAAGCAGAACCCTGTATTATTCATGAATTCCAAGCTTCTGGGTCATATGTTGATGCCCTAAGCCTACTGAGTTAGTAGACTGGCTTGTTAGCATTGTTGGTACAAACATCTAAAAATATTAATGAGATGACTTTGTCAGGAGTTTCATAAAATCGTGCATTATTTGCTGACAAGTTTTCGAGAGCAGACTTTGTTTTGTTCATTTTATGGTTCCTCCAGTTTCACCTAACTATGCCCTAAGCGGAAATCTGATGAACTACACAATGATATTCTCTAATTGATTTTCACAGACCAGTACAGTTTTACAAGGGTCTTAGCTTCATCTCGCAGAACATGTAAAATCGCTTGATTAAGAGCAATACGTTATTAGGCTGATGCAGCTACAATATGCTGAAGACAAATAAGCGTGAACTTGCTTTGAAATTAGCAAGTACCTTCTGAACTTGTGATGCCTGTTCTTGTGACTTCGCGAGTACTGTACTACCGTTTGAAGTTTGTGATGCCTGTACGTGACCAATGACCCTTCTGTAACCTGTACGCTGTTGGGGCTCTCGGACGGACGTGGTGATCTCCTGCCGCTGGCAAATGTTCATGTACTTGTCTGGAACCTAAGACTAAGAGTACATGAAACCATCGTGTTACTCGTCTTACCACAGAACCTGTGAGCTGAATTGATGGACAGGATTCTCAAAGAACCAACTGTCCACAAAATCAGTTTTGCTGAAATATTCACAGTGCATGGTACTATTTGCTTCGAAAGAAAATATGTAGGCAAAGAACCGAAATCCTCGACTCATTTGCCTTATATAATGTTATGTAAGGGACCCTCCACGTTAAATTGTCTTTGTTTAACAAGCCCCATGGGTCGAGATGGTACAAAGTTACAAGGCACAAATCAATAAGTCTAAAATATAAAACTGAGCAAAATTGATTGAACTGCTTGCAATATTAGTTTTCAGCCTTCTTCCTCCTCTTTCTTCTATCTTGTTGTTCTCCATCTCTTTCCTTCCCCCCTCGTCTTCGTGATTTGCCCTGGAAGGAAACAAGAAAAATCAGAAGACTAGCGTAGGAGTGTTGTTTAACGGAAATGTACAGATCAGAGGTCCATAATCATGAATAGTATTAATACATGGTATTTCTCTATAAATATACATATAAAGGTGCATAATCCATCCATCTAGAATAACGGTGCTACACATATCCTGAACATAGAATCTGGCAACTCGATGCCTCATTATCAAACAATAAATGCAGTAGCAGAAAAGGAGAATAGTTCAGAAAGGATAGTGACCATAATGAATGCTAGACAAAGGACCTTGCAAGTTGTGATGGCATTTTAATCTAAAATGTTTTTAGTCATTGGATGGATAAATGTACCTCAGCAGAGAACGTTCTAAGGGGGTCACTACTTTTGCCTGATCCCCTCCTGAATCCCATTCGTTTCTTCCTTCCGGGATTATCAACACCCATAGCAGCCCTTGAAAGTTTGATTGCATTGCTGGCTTCTTTTGTCGTGGGGTCAATTAGGTACTCAGGGACATCACGCAGGTGAACAGGAATTGCTTTGTTGCTTAGTATCTTGTCATGTTTGAGCAGATCTGAAAAAAGTAAAAGATTAAGCATCATTCATTTAGAAGATTAAAATACTAACACGAGCTCTTCTGAACAAGATTAATAAATCTAACCAAAGTCTGTCGGATTCTCCTCAAAATGAGCCTTCAACCTACAAGACAAAAGAAATTAGCGTCCCTGTTAGAAGGGAAATACAGGCAGAAATGACTGGAAACTGAAGGTGCGTTTCCTCATGAAATATTAACGAATAGTTAGATGCTATATCTTGATGCCTTTTATCCTGATGCAAGTGTTATATCATGAAATGACTTTTATCCTGATGCACATATTATCAAATGACGGACAGTGAATAGGAAATGAGGCGGACTCCAACTAATAATATATTAGGAGGTCGTTTTAAACACTACGCAAACATGGCAATTTAAAATTGTGCATTTCCTTTTCCCCACGGAATTCCACTATCATCATACTATGTGCATATTCTTCACTTGGTTATTATTTCCTCAACGGGCGAAGACTTTCTTACTTATCAGAATTGAGGATTTCATTCTTTATGTCTTGACGACGTGCTTCCTGTATATCACGGCTCGTCACACTCCTAGCAACATCCTGCGGAAGGAACATCAATTGCATTAGCTAACCAAATTAGTGTTGTTTTCCATAGAATGCATACAACCATTCAGTAACCATGTCTCTTGAAAGCTCGGGAGTGTTTAAAAGAAGTTAGTAGCATAGCAGCCCCAACGTAAAGTTAGCACAGATGATGACAAAACAGCTTGTCTCATCAAAACCATCTAACAGCAACAGCCACAGCAGGTTTGCATTACATTCAAATGGACTTCCTTACCGGGATATGAATATATCTACCTGATTTTACTTTGAATGTGAGTGACCTACAACAAACCCAGAATCTTGATAGCGCACGAGAGATTTCTATGGAATACCTAATTGGGTATAGCATTATTGTGTGGGTGTGAGCATGCTTCTAGTGGTAATAGTACCTCTATTCACTAAGAACGTGGGACTAAAGAGGCACTTCAGGGCTATGAGCCGACCAAGGGTAAAAAAACAGAACTTGGATTCTTTGGTGGTTTTGCCAAACCCTGTGACAAACTCACTCTAGCGGTACAAAATATAGCAACTAAGAATACATCTGGGGAGGGAGTACACATTCATCACTCCATACCTGAGCCCTATATCGTAGAGACTCCACGGCATTTTTTGTTAGTAACGGGAAAGGTAAGATGCAGTTGGTGTCTTTATTCCCAACATCTTGCAACATGTCTTCAATCTCTTCAAAAACATTATCCTCCTCTGGTGAAACCTGAAAATACGAGTACCAACATAAGAGAAAATAAATAACAGAATACAAAGGGTCTACTGAACATGTAAACCATATCCGACAATAATAATTTATGTGATTGAACTGAACCATGCAAAAAACTGAACTTACGAGCGATATAGATGCACCGGTCTTATTTGCCCTGCCAGTTCGTCCTATTCTGTGAATATACCCAGCAGGATTTGGAGGCATGTCAAAATTAACTACCTAAAGAAGGTAAAAAAAAGATCAGCCCTGCAACCTGTTCCAGAAATTACAAGATGGAAGAATGTAACAGCAAAAGACTTTACCACGGATTTGTAAGAACATAGGAGATGCCAACAATTAACTCAAGTACTTCATGTAATCGAATGAATGATTGATTTCTTAAAACATGTCCTATTTTGGTGTAGCGGATAAACCAGATAAAGGTGATATTTTCCAAAATATCCTGCTATATAACTTTGTATAAAAGAACCATTGGTGAAACCACAAGACATAAACTCAAATGAATTGTTTATTTCTTTATTTTAAAGAGAGAATATTTGTTGATTATTCCTCAGACCAAATTGAGCACCAGTTGCTGGATGAATATAAAATTATAAACTGATGTTGCCGCCAGGTCCAAAATAAATATGGGCACCCTTATAACAAAGCAAATAGTCTGCGCACCAGTTCTTAACATACGTTTAACTAGTCTTAGTTGCATTTACAGCATGTAACAGCCAATTAGTTAGCACCTCTCATCATGACTGAAGTAATTGATATGCTTGAGTAGACCAAGATATACTTACTGTGAAAACATTTTTGAAGTCAATTCCTCTGACAACTCCAAATTCGGCATCTAATGTTTGTTGCGTATGTTTGCGGGATGCCTTTGAATCTTTTCTGTTCTCCTTATTGGTTTGCTTCGCCTCCTTCGTTTTATTGTCATCTGTTGCAATCAAGTAATCGAATAGCCTAGCATTGAATGCCTAAAAGAAGAAGAAGAAAAAGATACTCAATGACTTTCAATCTTTCAGAGAAGACACCTTTTGTCAATGCAAGCTACAAGTCTAAACTTCTGATGAAAATCACAGAAGTTATGTATTAAAGTTTTGTCAATGGGAACACTCTTTACTGGTAGCCTTCAGTAGCAGTTTACTTCGAACAATGTAAAAAGTATAAAAAGTTAGTAACATACATAAAGATATAAATAGCAGTGATCTGTTTGAACTGCATGTGCCAGCACATAATTGTAAAATAATGAGCAGACCAAGTCTAAAACTAGCCTAGGTGGTTAAGTGGCTGTTTGCACAAGTTTTAACTTGTAAGGGGTGGATATCTAGTTTCAAGTTGCAGGTGCTAAGTAGACCCAGTATCAAAGTTCAGGGGTCGATATATATTGTTTGTATAAACCATCTGCAACTCCGTAAGCACCAGTTTATAATTTCCCCCATATTGGACACTCTTAGGGAATTATTTCATGTATAATGGATAAAAATGAGTCCTGGCTCCTTCCAGGCAAAGATTGTGATTAAAAGGATGCAATATAATGAAACCCAAAAAGGTAGTTGACTTTTTCAATGAACAATTGGACGAACGAAGACTAATTGTGAAAATTGCCATCGACTGTATACAAAACATGGGACCACACAAGAAAATAGAATTAAGATCAGTTATATGTGCCAAAAAAGATCAGACTACGGAGAAGCTCTACCTCAATAATATGTAGACGAGAATTTTGTGGCAACTCAGCATTCAACACCGCAGATCTTATCCCAAACTGTAAAAGGTGCAGCATCAATAGCCATATACCAAACAAGAGAAACGGGAATAGAGGAAACTAGCAATGACTAAACTAATCTATCCAAAAGTAATGGACTGGAGAACATGCTCCTCAAAGGAACCATTATAATGAAAACTGCCAAAACATCTCCCAAAGGGCAATAAAAACCTTTTTCTACTATTTTTATTACCACATCCATATTTAAACATTTAAGTATATTAGACACCCAATAATCTTATTCAGGATTTTGTGACAAAAATTTCATGCTACAGATTTGAACTTCTTACTGATAGCTTTATATTCATCTATTGGTGCTAAAAAAACTTAGGTTATTAGCAGTTCAATTTTATCATTAAATAGTCTGGACTAGAATTGAGCTATTAACTAATCTACCTGTCATCAGTTCACCACACTTCCTTGACCTTGTTCCTAAATTTTATGGACTTTCCCAATCTCGACGAGCGATTATTCGCCTTCTTATTATCCTGGCCCTATCTTCCAGCCTACTGGCGCATACTAAGGAGTCACCCTCTGTTCCATAATGTAAAAAGGCTTATATTGTGGAACAGAGGAAGTATTTAAACTTTGTTTTCTGTACAGATGATGACCGCGGGTCGAACAAAACATACATAAAGGTTTTTGCAACCACAAGATAATCACTAACTCCATAAAAAACAATGCAAGAAAAGAGCAGTCGCAAGTAACAGACTACAAGTCCAAATGATATGACATTCAATTTTATACAACTCTAAGAAAATAATTGTACCATTTTACCTTTTCCAGGAAAAGTCTTAATCTGAATGCCATGTCAATCGAGTTCACAAATATTAGAACTTTCTTCTGAATAAGCTCTAACTTCAGAAGGGCAAGGATATAAAGCATCTTATCCTTTTCACTGCATGAAATCTATAGGCAAAAGATTCAATGTAACGTAATCAGTCATATAGAAATTTAATGCACAAGAGCAACAGAAAATCAGCACACTAAATGTAAATAACAAAATCATCATTTAAGAATGGTTCCAAAAAGAGGGCTACGAACAGGCAACCATAACTTGTCTAAAAGACCTGCTGATTTACTACTGGATTTACAGTTGGAATTTTGAAGTGTCATTGTAGTTTTGGCTCGAGAAAGTGAGTTCAACAATAATGTGAGAAGGAAAGAAAAGATACTTGCCCAAAATTGTTCCACGTTTCTAGGGATCACGTCATCCTTCGCATGACCAACCTCAGTAAGAGTTAAAATAAAGGGGTTGTGCAGAAGTAGCTTTGTCAGTTTATCAATATCAGGGCTGCAATAAAGTAAATTTTGGGTTAGAGAAAATTATGCAAACCCAAACAGAAGCTAAGGCATTAAGTAGATCGGAACTACTACAGTTAGATTCATCCTATATCAAGGGGCAAGAGAATCAGCATGGTAACATGAAACATCTAAAACTCCACAAATTGAAGTGCCCGTGCATGGAGTTAAGATGTTATGAACAATTGCAGATAAAGGAAGAGAGAAGAACCAAATTTGACCTTGAAGTTGCAGACATCAGAATGGATTGGCAACCTCTTGGGATATGTGGGACAAGCGCTTTCAAGTCATCTTCACATCGATAGGATAGAAGAAGGTCAGCCTGGGAACTAACCATAAAGAGATTAGTAACTTCTTAGAAAAGGACATTTCTCAGTCATTCTTTTTTTGTAACAAAATTGGGATTCTAATTCATCATACGGCAAAAGTGTGAAATTTGATACACATCACTGTAACACAACATACTTTTTCATATGGAAATATAATTTAATAAAATGCAAGTAGAAATTTGAAACATGTTGCCCTTAAACGTGGTATAGGTATATTTTAAAAAGTGCACTAAGTAGTTGCATAGAAAATTTTCTCAAATAATGCAGTACCGTAAATCAAATTTAACACCTTTGCAGTGGCACATGGCAATATATTCAGGCAGTATATGCACTAATAGTTTAATACTGTAACAGACTCAATTAAACAGTTTCGAACTTGAAGCAGAAAAAATTCACCACCCTCAAAGACTATTTTGCAATATAATATAGATCCACAACTTTAACAGCTCTATTCTTGTTTAAATGGGATGAGACCATAGGGTTGATATTTCAAGCAATAATAAAACTGCTCATTGTTTGTTCTGATAAGATTTAAAAAAAAAACCACACATCCAATATGTGAAAACATGCATGTGGCAAATACTGCAACAGGAAAATGAATTGCACCTCGTCAAGAACCATCATTGAAAGTGATTCTTTAATAGATGATCCCTGAACAATTCCCTTTGATATGCACGTTGCAACACAAGCTGGTGTTGTCACAAGAATATTAGGGGGCCCAGACAATGCAAGTTTCTGCAAGTAAGAGACAAAAGCAAGTTAGCTGTGCCAATATATGTAACCCTACAAAACCAAATACCATTCGGCAAAAATAACAATCAGAAGAAGAAAATTTGTCTTACAATATCCTTATCTGACATGCTTGCATTCACTTGGACAATCTTCAACTTGGATGTACACAACTGAAGGAGAGAGGATGCCTCATTATAAACCTACAGAAAACAAAATCATTATTAATAATGAAAAACGCATTAGTTCTTTTTAAGAGAAGATGGTACAAAAGAGAACAGCAAAAAAGGAGGACCCCTTATCATATTAATAGTTAATAATGGCAATCATGTAGTGAAACAAAATATGTCATCATAGTGAACATGAAAAATAGATGTTTATTTGGCATGCAGTAGTAAACTATAATATAGACCATTGAACTACTATCATCAGCAGGTTTAACGTTCAAAGAACTCATACAGAAAAATCTCAATGCATCAAGTATCAAATAGCAGAACAAGTATTATTGTGGATGAATCAGGATGTATACTACGTAGAGATATAATCAATAAGCTATGCTAAGTAAGTTACTTGCGCACGCAAAATATCTTGGGAGAAGTTAGAAGTCAGATACCTGCTGGCACAGCTCGCGAGTTGGTACCAGGATTAAGGCATTCGGTGCAGACTTCCGAACACGCCCTTCTGAGGACAACTTCAATAGCTCTTGCAGCAGCGGGAGGAGGTAGGCAAAGGTCTTACCAGAACCAGTCTTGGCCTTCGCGACCACATCCTTCCCTTCCTGAAATCACAACATTAGGCTACTGTTGAGTACCGCGAACTACTGAAAAAACTAAAACTCTCGCACGCAGTTTAGGTAAGTGATTTATTGTCCAGGTAGCTACTGCCGCTGCTAGCAATGCACCAATGGGATTACTAAAATCGGATAGTTCCACTAAAAATTCGCACAGAGCAAAAACACAGCGAACTGAATGGTAGTAACGGGGGCCAGAAATCGCGTACCAGGATGAGCGGGATGGCCTCTCGCTGGATGGGGGTGGTGTTGGTCATGCCCTTCTTCCTCAGGGCCCGCTTCAGCTGCTCGTCCAGCCCCAGCTCGTCGAAGGTCACCTCCTTCTCCTCTTCCTCTGCCGCCGCCGCCGCCTCTACCTTCCCCTCCTCCGCCACGGCGCCATTCGCGGCGTCCGGTGGGCTCCTCTGCCCCTCCACAACCGCCGCTTCCGGCGCAGCCAACTCCTCCTCCACCGCGTTGTCGGCCGCGGCTGCTGCCGGTGCGTCTTCGTGCGCCGCCGCTGCCGTCTCTACCTGCTGCTGGCGCGAGCGGCGCTGCTTCTTCCCCATGGAGGCCACGCAGGTTTTTTCGGAGGGTGGACGAGTAGCGCTAGGGTTTAAGGCGGAGAGATTGGACGGACCGGTGGTGGAAGAAGCGTGGAGCTTACGAGGGAAATAGACGGCCCGCACCGCACAGGATTTGAAGCGCTATGCTTGCGGGCGGGCCAAGCCAGCTATATGGGCTGCAAAGGTTTTTGTGACTGGCTTGCGCCACTCGCTGGGCTCGCTGTCGACTTGCGACGACTATACGCCGGCGGCTGGGAGCCACGAGCCCACGAGTCGCCTGGCTTGGTGAGCTAAGTTGCTGCTCTCTCGCCGGCGACGGGAGCTCAGGAGGAGAGGAACGGCGGCGCAGAGGAAGGAGGGAGATCGAGGGGGGAGGCTGCGTGCGGGAGTGTGCCTACGGGCTGACGGCGCTAGGACGATTCACGTGATGGCTAGGTTTAGCGACGGGTGAGCTGGGAGCAGTTAGTTGGGCCGTGCTGGGCCTGGCCGGCCTGGCAACTTTGCTCCTATGGCTGTAATGGGCTATGCAAAGGAGAGAATCTCACGTGTGGGGTGCTCTGTTTGCTGCCTCTGTAGTCTGCTTGTACGCCGCCGCCGCTCGCCGTCCCTAGTTGCAGCGGCTAACGATGCCGAGACAGTGGACTTCGCGAGCACCGACGGGAGGCTTGGCGCGCGGCGCTGGCCGCGTACCACCGCCGGCTCGCGTCCCTGGACAAGCCCGACCTCCTAGAGGCGGACTCCTTCTACCGCCACGACCTCCCCCTTCTGCTGCGCCGCCGCGATCCGGACCCATTTCTCGCCAAGCCCGAGCTGGTGCAGCTCCTCCAGTGGAAGCTCTCGCGCGGCAAGTGGAGGTTGGGGTCTTCCTGCTCTTAGTTTATTTATTTTTTTACCATGTTGCTTATTGCCTGAAATGTGATTAGAGATCTTGCCGGTAGCCTGGAATGTGATTGGATGGGTTGCTACAATGATGCTATTGTCTGTTTGGTTTATTTAATTTGACCATTCGGGCAGTGTGCTAGTTTCGTACTTGCAGTGACCAATATCCAACCTTGGCTGTGCTTTTGTTGCTAGGCCGAGGCTGATGGATTTCGTCAAAAGCTTGGATGATGCAGTTGTAGAATCAGCGTCGCGCAAGGCATTTGCAGCGCTGCCCGATCTCAGCAAGGCCATCACGGAGCTCACCGTGCTCAAGGGCGTTGGCCCCGCCACTGCATCCGCGGTGCTTGCTGCATATGCGCCTGATGTAGCGCCATTCATGTCGGACGAAGTGGGTTCTTCATCTCTTTTCATTATTATCTCTTTTGCATATCTCTGGGCGATATGATTGCATTTGTTGATACTGCAAGCCTTGATGGATGGTTTAGGCGATGGTAACCGCCTTGGGTAATGCAAAGGAGTACACTCTGAAGCAGTACCTAGCGTTCGCTGAGAAGTTGCAGGCTAAAGCGAAGGTATACACATTTCATTGTCTGTTAAAATGTTTCAGAGGTGGCATTTTTTCTCTTGGTTGTTAAGATTGAATTGTTCTGCACCTAGTCTAGATATGCTTTAGAAGATATATTTGATCCCTCTATCCACCTAGTCTAGAGATGCTTAAATGACAATCAAGAAGTAGCTGATCGTGGCATTGTGCTATATTTTAGTTGCTGATTGTTATTCAGTGACCTTGTTAAAAATAATAACATTGAAAAAGTCTGACAACATTGATTTTCCCAGGAGATGAATATGCAGCTCAAATTCAATTATTTTAGTTGCATGTGTATCTATTGAAGACATCTACTAACTATATTAAAGTGAAACGAAATGCCGGCCTGGGAGGCCTTCTGCTACTGTAGCTAGCTACAGTAAGAACTGTAGCTAGCTACAGTACTACAGTGCTGCGATCCCGGCCGTCCGGCGGCGATCCGACGGCTCCCAGAACGCGTCGATGACGCTTTTGCAAAAAAGCCCCTCACAAACCCGTGAATCGAACCCGCAGTCCACAATTTTACGCTACAAAGGACCAAACTGAAATTAGGACAAAAGTGAAAGACCTATCTGAAAAACCGTCACCAAATTCCCCTCTGCTCCACGATCTCCTCTCTCCCGCGATTCATAATCGCCGCCTCCGTCGCCCCCCGATTCCGGCAAGGTCCGGCGACTTCCGCCGCCGTGCCGTGCCGTGCCGCGGTCGATGCGCCGGTCGGCTCCACCTCCTCCTCTGCTCGATTCGCCCTTCCCCGCCTGTCGCGGCCGTGCGCGACCCATCCCTAGGCTAGGTTTACGGTCGCCTGCGCGGCTCCGCCGTGCACGGGCTGCTCCGGTGCCCCTTCGCGCCTTCTCCCGCCCCGACAGGCTTGGCCGCATCGCGGACTCGACGCGCAGCCCGGGCCACCCGGGCGCGCACGCCACCGCCTCGCGTGACTCCATCTTCGACTTCTCCTCCGCCGACGACTCCCTCGCCGCCGCGGCCGAGGACTCCTCCTTCATCCTCATCGACGACAAGCCGCCGCCGCGCCACCCGCGCTTCGGCCCCAAGTGGTGCTTCAACCAACGCCCGCAGCTTCCCCAACGCCGCCACGAGCAGGTCGAGGCCAAGCGCCGTGAGGACGAGAAGGAGCGCGCCCGCCGCGAGTGACAGAACCACCACTCCCACCAAGCTCGAGCAGATCCCCTTCGCTGCCAACGGCCAGTCCGAGGATCCCCAATGGGACGAACAAATAAGACTTTTATTTTGTCTCATTTGCAGGTTCTAACAAATGAGGACGTCCCAGGAATCAAGACGCCACGAGCAGGTCGAGGCCAAGTGCCGTGAGGACGAGAAGGAGCGCGCCCACCGCGAGTGACAGAACCACCACTCCCACCAAGCTCGAGCAGATCCCCTTCGCTGCCAACGACCAGCCCGAGGATCCCCAATGGGACGAACAAATAAGACTTAATAGGAAAAGATGTAAGCTCACTATCAGCATTTAGCTACTGCTCTCATCTTTATGCTTATTCGAAGTATTGCGTCATTTGCAATACTGTTGAGTTTATAGGGCGTAGGCTGAGAAGGAATTCAGAGTTTAAGTTGAGGCTTTTGGTAATGTACGCCATAAGAATCGCATTTGTCTGGTGGGATACTGTGTTGAGGGAGTGATTAGGTATGTGAGGCGCGGGGGCATCAATCACATACTCAATGTTTTCTTTCAGTACCTTACGCAGTTCAATACAGCTGAAAGGAAAATATTATTCCATTAGGCAAATGCTTACTCTGATTTTATGTATGTACTTAGTACTGGGCTAATTTAAATGTCAAGTTAGATGTGATGTCAGTTAAGTTCACTGTATAAATAGTCACATAAGCTATGACTGCTTGAGGTTGAACTGCGGTGATACTTCTAACAATAGTTTTTCCTCTTTGCATCTCCTGTTTCGGTGAAAGAGTTGTTGTGTTATTAGGATTATATGGGGAGAAGTTTTATGTCCGGTGAAAATATTAGGTAACTATTTTTTTATTTCGTTTTTTATTGCCATTTTACTTCAGGTTTAAGTTTGCTGGAAGATAATACAATGCCCATCTTCTACCAGGTAATTGTGCTGTTTCAGGTCAATCTGGAGATTGAGACAAAACAATAATAAGGAGATGAGTATTTATCAGGTGATTTGAGATAATCTAGCTTCTATTTTCTTCTTGCATGGTAGAAAGAATTACATTAAGGGATATTTAGCTTGGTGATTTTAGCTTTTTTACATTAAAACCAAACAGTTTCGCTTTTGCTGCAATTGTTCAGTAGGCCAGTGTCATTTTTAAGCGATACAGGTTTTTGTAGTACGATTTGTGGATTTGAAGCACATCACTCTTACTTTAATTTTGAAAGCCGGTTGGCATGTGTTCAATAGCTATTAATGAAGATATCTAACCACGGATAGTCTTATAAGAAGGGGATTTGTTTTCCTCCCTAGGATTGAACTGTATGCTGATTGATGTTGGACTCTGGTGATGCTCATTGGAATATTTTTGTTTTAGATTTGATGTTTGTGAAATGAAATTGAAGAGCAACAGTTAGTGGACTAACTCCTTCAATGTTGAACCTAATCAAGAAAGTTATGACTGAATAAACATTTTAAAACCGGTAGTGAGATCTGTAATTGAGCTTTATTCCTTTTGAAACTATAATTGAGTGATGAAGGTTGTGATTGCTGCACAGGCCGGAAACCACGACTTCCTTAGTGCATCCAGTTTCATCCCCAAAATCTAAATCACATGTTATATATTTTAAACACAAGAAGCACATGTAGTTTGTTAGCTAGCAGTATGGATAAGAATCAAGTACCCTATTTATCTGTTGTGGAATGATAATAGAATTAATAATTATACTCAATAAAAATAAAATTTTGGTTGGTGCTTGATGCAGGTGACTTTTATCCAGCCAAGATATTTTACCTATACCGTATCTATATCGATGGATATCGCCGTCAGAGATGACTGCAGAAAGAAATGGTTAGAAATAACCACCTTTGAACAGGTTTGTTCTTTAGGAAGGCCAAGTGATTTCTCTTTGTTATGTTTATTTATTGAGTTTCCTTTGATTTTACTCTTGCTGGTACCACTATTACACACTACAGATGCATGGTGGTCAGATGTCAGTAGGTAAACTTCGCGTGGCTGATGTTTTGGTCGTTGCTGGGCGGAGTGGTCGGCAACATGCAGCAAAGCGGCTACATAGCCACTCAGAATCTCAGATAGTCTAGCAACAATCAAGTCACAGAACCGGATGGTGGCGCAGGTGCTGGACTCTATGGTGAATTCCAGGTCAACAAGCCATACACCATCGCTGCCTTGCCACCAGTCTTGAGCTGGCGGATCCCTAAAGAGGCATGCACCTTTTTCGTCCCATTCTTCATGCATTACAGTAATTTAGATGATATATTCAGTCAAACAGGTTCGTAATGCCCTTTTTACTCATGTTACTACTCCTTCGGTTTAGAGCTATATTTAATCGGCATACGAAGCAACCGTCCTTGCCTATTTAAAATTTAGAGGAGTGTTCTGTGCAAAGAAGACCAATTTATTTCCAGGCTCATGTATGCATGCGTAGTTTTGAGCTCCAAAATGCCATCAACTTTATCTTTGCTAAGTGCTAACTACGTTTGTGTTAAGCAGATCCGTTTGGAGCAATCTACCTGTCTAGACATACTTCTCTCTGGGCAAAACAAATGCATTGCTTTGGAACTTTGTTGTATACAGGAAAATAAAATCAAGGTGATGTGTAGTGTATTTTCTGTGATCGGTCATAGCATCATTTTTTATTTTTTTTTATAAATTTCCCACTCTCTTTGCATTCCAACGATTCTCAAATCTACATAAATTTTAAAAGTCGACACTTCCAAAATTTGAATTTTACCACAACGGGTGCGCCGAGCTTCAAATTGAGACCATATGTGTATATTTTCTTGCTATTTTAAAAGCCGCAAATGCAAGCCTACCTCTAAAAAATGCAGCGAGCACTTATGTTGGATTCAATATTCAAGACTCATGGATGATGGTTCTGGACTTTTTTTTTTTTGCTTTTCGGTTTTATGAATAAGAAGATAATTTTGGGCATACTATTGGTGGGCCACAGAGTAGAGTTATACATATGTTAGTTTTTTTCTCAACTTATTGCACTTCAGGATCATTTTATCTTCCTTCACTACCTGGGTTGAATCTGGTGCTTTCAGATGGTGGGTTATTATGCCGCTGCAAACTGTACCTATATAGGTTACTTTGGTTCTGAAACAAGAGTCGTATACTACAGTTTGGCAAAGAGGTCTCGCTGTCCAACGTGAAATAATAACTGCAAAAGTTCAGTGTAAAAGTTCAGTTTTAACTGTAGATATGATGTCCTTTTTGTGTGTCATGCATATAGGACCTCGCCGGGCTGTTGCATGGTGTAGTAAAAGATCTGGGATTTTTATGTGGTAATTTTTTTATGCCTCGCCAGATTTGTTTCCTCTTTCCAAGAGGGTATTTTTTCTGCCTCACTGGGTGGCGTTTTGAGTGCAATGACGTTGGTTTATGATTTGTGTGCCTTTATGAACTGCAGGGCTGTTCCATGCAAGGTTCTATATCAACAGCTCATATATAGAGATTTACAAGATGACTACTTGAAGGCCATGCTTATTACCTGCATTACCTGGATACCAAGCAAGAGATGCTTTTCATGCTGTGGATCACTATTCGTATGGCTGACACAGAGTCTGCCTCGGTATGCTTTCAAGATCAAGTCATTTCAAAGTTTGCTTGCAAATGTGATAATAAGAGGTACCTTGCAGGTAGCTATGCGACTTCCTTTTATTTCATGTTTTTCCTTTTAGTGCCATATAAGTTTCTTTATATTCGTTGTGTTTCTGGGGATGTGCTTCTTCATATGTGCGCCTAAAATTTTCCAGCCCATCCTCCTGTGGCGACAAGCAAAGGGGCCTCCTCCTCAGGTCAGCCAGCCACCATGGTACAACTCAAGGGACAATGTTGATTATACTCATGCCATATTCGAAGAGTATGATGTTCATGTCTCATAAATCATCAAGTGTGCTGCCCTGTACCGCCGCTCGAGACACTACCATTGAATGTTCACTCATGTTTTGCCTTGCCATGTTGTGTCCTGATATTGATATAGAAGATGCATGTGTCATGGATCACCGAATCTTGACGCTCTTCATATTCAAACGCATATTCTGTATATGCAACATAGCTACCACCATGTAGAATAATTGGGCAATTATTTTCCTGTGGATAGCCAAGTTGCCTTGCTACTTCACTGGTCTTGCTTGCTTTATTAGCTCCTTACATCTCCTTACATCTATTGCCCATAGCTTTAATTCAAGCTAAGAAAAACTTAATCTGACCAGAATCAAATTGCGCTAATTCTAATTATCCTTTCCTTTTTGTTTCAGCCTATGGAAGTCTGATTGTAAGAAAAGTCCTAAACTTGGCGGAGAACTTAAGGGGTCTTGCTGTATCATTACTGAAGGTGAAACACCATGGGATTTTGATATTGAAGTTCGATTCTGCATGGGTAAGAAAATTCTTTTATTTTCCCTGAGATCATGACTTGAAATATTTGGATTAAGGCAGTGACCGATGACTGTTTTGTAGTCATATCCCATTATGTATTAACATTTAAAATTTCAACCAATCTTTATATATAGTGAAGTTTATTGCAAGTATTACACTGTTTAGCTGCCAACAATTCAAGTTACAATGTTGTATAAAATGGTATGCGCCCTGTAGATAATGGTCTGCGAATTTTTTATTCACTCTTCTCACAACTAGACTCAACGAGTACCACTACCAAACTAACCTTCTTTGTGAGAACTAAACTTAGTTTCATGCTTCCTATTTTTTGGTAAGAATTTCCCAACGGTAATTTTAAAAGTCACTTATCTATCGAGACCAAATTTCCAAATGTAATTTGCAAATTTTGCACCAAAGGCGCGGCGTGACGACGCGTCAAAATTCAACTAGTGGATGTTTATCCCAGGCTCCAGCTGACACAATAGAGCATCATGCTAAGTGTTTATGGTGTGAAGCATGTTACTTGCAGTCTGTTAAATTATTTGTGCTAACTCCCAACATCATGTCATGCAAACTTTGGCTCCAGCACTAATCCAATTTGGCTGCGAACGTGATTTCAAAATGTAGTTTGTTGCCAAACACTGACTAAAAAATAATATCTTTCAGGTGGTACTTGATTGTCATTTGGCTTACATATTGTGTTTGTTTTGAAGGAGCTGAGCGTAGGAGGAGAAAGTTTCACACCTTCAGACGTTGAGAGAGCGTTGTGGAGCTCGGCAATCGCCTCCAAGCTGCTAAAGACTCCAGCAAGTGGCAAGAGAAAGCGATGACTTGCACCGCACTGTTGTACTATTAGAGCTAGAATTGTTTGCCGGATGTAGGCCTTAGATCGATCTTCGTAGATTGTATGACATGTACTCAGCCAAAATATTTGTTGAGGGTGCACCTCCTGAGTTTGGTATTTGGCTATCAGCCATAAAATTGCCATCACATCCATGGAACGTCATTCAGAACTTTCTTAGAACAATTACAGTTAGCCCTCTACTTTCGAAACAGGAAGAAGAGATTTTCTCTGAAGCCATATATGTTGGTCAGATCCCTTTCATACCATACGGGGTGACGCTGATCCTCCTTTCACAGTCGTTCAGCTTCTCTCCAGCTACACCATCATCAACATCCGGGAATGTCAACGGGCAAACGTGAACAAATGTGTCGAGTGGATACTGGTTGAATCGTGGAGACGTGGATGTTGATTTCTGTGATTGAATCGTGGAGCATATTAGTAGGTTATTATGAATAGAATTACGTTTCCTCTGCAGTTAAATTAATTTCCATATGCCATGTTCTGTGCAAGAAGCAAGTCTAGTAACTCTAGGGCGGTATGCTGGTAAGTATTGCTACCGTCGAGCAATTGTTGCGCTCTTTAAACAGAGTAGGTCCAGTTGTTTTTGTATCTTTTTTGTAATGCTTGATTTCTGGCGTCTATCTATGTACGTCTGTTCTTTCCTAAACGCCCGCTTGGCAATGAAATGTACTTGGTTCAAATTTGTTTCTGCTTCTTCATTTGGCTGCCGCGCAACCCAATCACTGAGCATAATGTATAGAGTGGACAAGTGACAGGGTGTTCACCAATGGCTTCGTGACTGTTAGCCAGCTGAAATGCCCTATCCTTTTACACTTCATTCTCCACAAATAAGATTTTCGCATGCAATACGTAATTTGTGTATACAGGAAACAGTTGTATAAATTTACAATCTATATAGGACCCTGAACATCAACACTATTCATAGCGGTAAAAAGATAGGTTGAGCTTACATCCAACACAAAACTTGGCAATCTGAGATTCCATATGGAGTACTCAAAAAGTCTATCTATACGAAGTCTGATTATGTTCAACTGGTTTCATGGTCTTTGGACAAGTGACAGGGTGTTCACCAATGGCTTCGTGACTGTTAACCAGCTGAAATTCCCATCCTTTTACATTTCATTCACCACAAATAAGATTTCGCGTGCAATATGTAATTTGTGTATACAGGAAACAGTTGTATAAATTTACAATCTATGTAGGACCCTGAACATCAACACTAAATCATAGCGGTGAAAAGATAGCTTGAGCTTACATCCAACACAAAACTTGGCAATCTGAAATTCCATATGGAGTACTCGACAAGTGTATCTATACGAAGTCTGATTATGTTCAACTGGTTTCATGGTCTTTGGACAAGTGCCAGCGTGTTCACCAATAGCTTCGTGACTGTTAACCAGCTGAAATGCCCCCATCCTTTTACACTTCATTCACCACAAATAAGATTTCACGTGCAATATGTAATTTGTGTATACAGGAAACAGTTGTATAAATTTACAATCTATGTAGGACCCTGAACATCAACACTAAATCATAGCGGTGAAAAGATAGCTTGAGCTTACATCCAACACAAAACTTGGCAATCTGAAATTCCATATGGAGTACTCAACAAGTGTATCTGTACGAAGTCTGATTATGTTCAACTGGTTTCATGGTCTTTGGAGGAGGTCCACAAAATCTCAACACGACAGGTAGGAAGATAAGCAAATAGATAAAGCCGGAAAGGACAAGTGCCAAGCACAGTTAAAAGTAGTCACAAAAAACTACTTGGGATTTTCATGCATGTAATTCCATAGCCGAGTAAGACGAGCACTCGCTAAAGAGGACACCCACCTATGGTTTTGCAGTTCCTAATGATTGAAATTTTAACGGAAAGCTCGACCTCATCTAATGATGAATTTTAGCCCATGGCAAATATACTAGTGATGATTTTAGTTACATAAATTTGGTTTAGATACCAGGACCTGAGCTAAGATTATAAGAAATAGAAATCTGGAACACGTGAAGTGTTCAATTTTGGTGAGATGTGTATACTGTATACATACATGTATCAGTAGTTCAGTGTTTAATTTTGAGCTTATCGAGAAACAATATGTTTATCTTCTATTAGGAAATGAGAATACATTGTATCACACCATATACTATTTACTTCAAATTCCAACCACCTCCATGCATGTGAGTTGAGACCAGAAAACCCAAGCACCAGCTGATGAAAGTGCACATAAGTATAGCTGCATATTGCAGAGCATGGCACGCCTTTCCCTAGCTAAGCACAAAAGGCCTAGTTTCCAATTGGTTAAAATCAATATTGTACATGCAAATTGAAATGACGTGGAAACTAGGGGGGTCTAACTTGATGAATTGTCAATAGCACCAGTAATAGGCACAAAATCAGAATCAGACATATTTACTTCCACGTAAATGACTGTTGGGCATAAAATTTGTGAAGTTATATAGTTTTACACATTTCAATGAAAAATATATCAGAAGTAACATCTGTTCAGATAATACTTAGGATATAAGTAGGTAACATCTAGGCAACCACAGTGAACATAACCATTCTGTACCATTACCAACATCATACTTTTAAGTGGGTTTAGGAATATTTTGTACAGTAAGTCAGTAACTAACCCCTCTTAGCAGCTGAGAGATAAGCATGAAAAGTAAAAAAGAAAGTTTAACATATGACATCACACTACTAACTCTCAAGGTCGTGATTGATTGAGTAGAGGGGTTTGTTACTTGTGTAGTTGCAAACTCATGCATTTATCCGTAGCAACTTCAACCTCGGCTTGTTTTGGGTCAATCTTCAACAAGCTAGTTCAAGCATACCCTAGCAGCTGGACTCAGTTTCAGTCATATTGGTTTTATTTTCTTGCACCGCACTGAAAGGCCCCAATATAAATATCCCCTCAAGAACACTGAAGTACATACTGGCGGATGAACGTCAGATAGGATCAGAATTACTTGACCCATGTATCTATATCAGTTGCCAGTGGAAATACTGCAATATCTACTCCATTTTCAGCAAGACCTATATTTCCTTATTGGTTGCTTCATAAAGAATCACTCCAAGAGCAATTCAATCAAGTGAATATACATTAGTTCATTACCCACTTCTGCTTCAAATTTAACTCAGCTTCGAAATTCTTCGTCATCAACAGAATCTGAAAGGTCAGCACTTCCACTAGACTGATCCTGAACAGGCTGCCTCCCGTGCCTCTTCTTCTGCCCTTTCCTTTTCTTTGACTTAGGCTTCTCCTCGAGATCCTTCACCCCACGCCTCTTATACATTTTAAAGCTTACATGTCTCTCCTCCGCCATCAACCTCACTTTCTCAGTGATTTCAGCAGCGATCTGTCTGTTGTACAGTTTTTTCAGTCCCTTCATTAGTTTTGCGAATGTGTCAGGCTGCGGCATCAGCCCTGCCTCAAGCATGTCCAAGCAATACGAGCAGGCCTCCTTGACATGTTTCTTCGCGTACAGTGCATGTATCCAGATTGTCCATGCACTCACATTTAGTTCACAACCTTTGCTCAAAATGCAATCCCAAACATCCTTTGCAAGCTCAAGTTTATCATCTCTGACTAATGCATTGAGGAGGTCCTTCAGCACTCCATACTGTGGTGCGACAAATAGGCCCCTCCCAACCATGTCCTTGAAATAATTGCACGCTTCGACCAGCGACCCCTGCCCAACAAGCCCATTCACCATGATTGCAAATGTGTCGACCCCAGGACTAAGCCCGCTATTCTCCATCTCGTTCCACAATGTCACGGCTTGCTTCGTTTCTCCAAGCTTACAGGACAACCGGATCACCACATTGTAGATACTGAGGTCTGGGGGGCACCTGCACTCCCTCATCCTCTCCATCAGCTCCAAGCATTCCTCCATCTGATCCTTCTTCTCATGGGCCACAAAGAACCCAAGGTACACGGCAGGATCCACCCGCAGTGCGTCCCTCGACATGGCGTCCAAGAACTCATACCCCTGGGATAACCTGCCGGCCTTGCAGAAGGCGCTAACCAGAGTGCCGTAGGTGACCGAATCCGGCGCGCATCCCTTTCTACGCATTTCAACAAACACTCGCATTACCTCATCAATCCTCCCCCTGGACCCAAGCCCCTGCATCAGGGTGGTGTAGGACACCGCGTTGGGAGGGCAGTCCCGCCGCTCCATCTCCCTTGCCAGCTCGAACGCGTCCTCGAATCTGCCGTCGGCGACGAATCCGGCGAGCAGGGTGTTGAAGACGACGACGTCCGGGGCGACCCCCGCGGTTTTCATGCGGGCGAGCACGTGCTTGGCCTCGTCGAGCTTGCCCAGGCGGCACCACCCGTAGAGCAGGGCGGTGTAGTGGCGGAGCGACAGCGGGAGCCGGGGCTGGAGCTCCTCGACGAGCCGCTCGGCGGCGGCGACATGGCCGGTCTTGGAGAGGGACTCGAGGAGGGAGAGGAAGAGGGAGGGGTGGTCATGGTCGGGGCGGGAGGAGAGGAGCGACAGCGCGAAGGGCAGGATGCGCGGAGGCGTGAGGCGGCGGAGGACGGGCGAGAGGATGGACGAGGACAGGAGGTGGGAGGGGAGCGGCGCGAGGAGGGAAGGGCAGGGCGCGGCGGACGCGCGGGAGAAGTACTTGGCGAGGAGCGCGAGGGAGGAGGGGAGTGGCGGGGAGGGGAGCGACGGGGAGCACCAGTGGAAGTAGTCGAGCGCGAGGGAGGAGGCCGCGCCGCAGCGGCGGAGGACGGCGTCGAGGAGGCGCGGGGAGGTGGCGTCGAGGCCCGACGCGGACAGCGCGGAGGCGAGCTTCTGTGGGTCGGAGCTGTGGCGGCGGAGCAGGCGGTACGCGAGCTCCGCGGAGGATGCGAGGCTGTGGTCGGAGGCGGCGTCGGTGGAGAGGCGGCGGCGGACGGGGGCGGAGAGGAGGCGTTGCATCCTCGTCATTGGGGGTTCTCACTTCTCAGACTGTTGCCCGGGGGCGGGGCAGTGTGACCTGACGCTGTAGCACAATACGCGGGAGTTCAGAGTCAAAATGCAGTGAAGAAATTGCACAGGCCCACGTACGATCATATTTTTGACGAAATTTTGCAGGTTTTGGTTTTTTAATTACGAATTCTCTCATAATTTTATAAGTATCTCAAATCAAGATAAGTGCAGATGATCTTGTTATACAACTTCGCTTGGTGCTGCATTTAAGCTGATGAGTCTCACTGTCTCACAATGATCCTGGGCTGTAAAACTTAGGCGTTTCACAGGAATTGACAAACATTTTTTCCCCTAAATAACAGGCACCCGAAAAACTGCATTCATATCACGATCAGTGGATCACCTTCATGACTGAACCAGTCGTGTCAACTGGACTTAATCGAACTCCTTGGTTATATTTGTTTTGAAGATGCAACATTGCTGCATAGCAACTCGGTATATACAAGTTTACAACACGGCCGAAACCACTCAACTGAATAATAAACACCTCACTATGTACCGATACCTTTTATTTTGATCAGATCTTCAGTTTCCACGCTATTAAACTCTAACATCAGGTGTACAGCACTGGAACACATAGTCCCATCTCAGGTGGCAACAAAAATGTTCGCTCCTTGCCCAGTCTATGGTCAAGTCACTAGCAATGCAAACGGAGACAACATCCTTTGTATCTTTGTCGACAATATCCTAGTCTACATCAGGGACGTGCGCTTTCCAAGGACAAACTCCGCGGATAAAACTTGCCTACAGGCCCACGAGATTCTTCTTGGACATCCACCTGATAGCATAGCCTGGAAGATCCAATCAAGCTAGATTTACGCATCAATTTGCGTTATTTTTCCTCTCATGTTTTATTGCCTCGTAAGATTTGAGAACCTCCTTGAACTCTTCTTCTGCAGTCTCTGCACCAGATAAAACCTTCATGGTATAAATAACTAGTACAACAGAAATAATAACATAAGAAGAAACACGGTACCCACGAAGAAATGAAGAAGTTAACAACCTCTATTATCGTGATTTTGATCAGGATGGACCTCCATTGCTTTTGTTCTAAAAGCACTCTGTATATGATGTCCCGAAGTTAGAAAACAAAACCACATTGGTCAGGCCTGACACACATACCAAAAGTCCTAATATTTTACCCTAAAATAATCCTAACAATTTGATGTGTGGTCTAGAGCAACAAATGTGACCTGTCAATTTTTCCAGCCTACTAACTACCGGTACAAGAATGCTTTCAATTCTTGATTTGTACCAAATATTTCTCAAACCAACTCTCTCGCAAAGTAACCATCAAACAGGCTATACAACTGATTAAGAATATCCAGTAAAAGACAATGTATAAGGAATGCGAGGGAGAAAACAAAATTTGGCACAAGTAATTGGGAGGCTCTCTTTCTCTTGATTCCAGAAAACAATGAAAAATCAATATTTTATGAAGCACGTGGGTGTTTAGTGATCCTACTCATAATCAGCTTCCCTCAGAAACCACCTAAATACATTGATATGTAACAGGAAAGGATTTAAAACATTAGATGTTCGCTTCAACCGTAGGAGGAGTAATCTAAAAATATGGCGAGAAAAATTGGATTTGCGGTGAACGTCACTAATCTTGAATTCTTGACAGTACACCTGTTGAAATTAAGTGTTTGATCGAACAACAAAGTTCTTAAAGTAAATCCCATGGAAACTGCTCATTGTCCAAAGAAAAACAATTTGGCATGACAGCTTCCTCAAGGATCTTAAGGTTGGCTTAGATATCAAACCATACTGAGCAGAGGGCTGGAGGGACAATAGGATGACAGGATTGCAATACCTTTACTTCCGCATCAGTGTATGGTGTCCCTCGTGACCTATAAAGAAATAAGATGGTTTGTGAAAAAATAGTATAGCTCCGGATAACAACATCATCATGTTCATAATAATAAAGAACATGGTGAAAAAATAGTATAGCTCCGGATAACAACATCATCATCATGTGAAAAAATAGTATAGCTCCAGATAACAACATCATCATGTTCATAATAATAAGAACAAGTTCATAATAACATCATCATGGATTCTGGAATCACTTCTGTTGCTATTTTCTCAACATACTAACAATGTTAGAAACCTCTCTGTTTGAGAAAGGACACAAACATTTTACTGGAATTGGTAAAGCATATATACAAGTGATTCCAGAATCCAGATCATAACATAGCAATGCAAAAATGATCATGAGACGAGTGTTGGATGGCTGCAAGATGTGTCATCATGCTACCGGAGGCCCATTGAGGTGGATGAGAAACATATGAAATGCTATGTAAAGCTTGCAAATCTAACAAAATGCCTCAGCTTCCCTCTTTTTAATCTTGAAACATAGTCTGAGGTTCTTAGCACTTTTTACTTTGAGGAATTCAAGTGCATAACGAGTCAACTGAATCACTTGTAAAGACATATTCCATTTTTAACCATGTGTAAGGAACTAACAAGTCTCTCGCAAAGGTATAACCATGAATAACCAATAACCATGCCATAAGCAGATTAAAAGATGAAAAGGGATATACGGCTAGATGTTTAAGAAAATATGGAAATACCTGTCAAGACCAAGAACTGAATAATGATGCGACATAGGATAACCTCTAGGTCCCGCCGGAGTATATGTACGTCTATTTTTATGTTCCGAGTTAGACGTATCTGTCTGCCAATACCAATCATCCCGTGGGATGTAATTATATCCACCTGGGGGGCCATTCTCCTTCCAACTTTCATAACTATTCCTGAATTTGTTCCTCTCTCGGTTGAAAACACTTTGCATGTGCCTTATTCTTTGCTGGCCAAAATTGAAGCCAACGAGAAATCAGCATACTGAGGGATTAAACAGAGAAAGTAATCTCAAGGTAATGTTTGAGAAACTAAAATTGAGGTCAGGACAAAAAAGTCACTATTTAGAACAATGCAATTTCTCATGGATATACGTTACATTTACTGCAGGCAATGTTCTGAAGAATAACAACATATAGAGAGCGAGTATAATTTCCACAATTCAAAGTTATACACTTTAAATGTCTATCTTCGTAAAGAAAAGGTTCAATAGTGTGAATAGTTCAATAAACTTACAACTCTCTCCTGTTCATCCTCAAATTCCTGCTGCATACGTTGATAATATCTTCTCCTAGCATCCTCACTAAAACTTCCACCACTAGAGCTTTTACTTGTCTTCCTCCAAGAGGATGTTGTCTGCACCTTATTCAGCTTTCAAAAGAAGAGCAGCAGGAAAAAAAAGAGGATATAAGTAAGAACCTAGAAGTCAAAAGGCAATGAATACTAAGCATATAACTAGGTGTAGGATGATAAATTCATCAACTGCTCTCGTTTCTCCCTATGGCTTCAAAATAGAGTTCTATATTGGACTAACAACTGAACCAATGGGATTCTGGCAATACAAAAGTGAGCTTCCTGTGGAAATTCCTGGATGGTCTACCTTAATATAGGCCCATGATAATGTAGAGAGGCTGGCCTTGGCACAATCTTAAGCACCGAACTGTATTCAAACTGAGAGAGAAGGATTACTATTCTCATCAGACCATTACATCCACCTAAGGATCCTTGTGCTATGTCCCCGAAAAACACCTACCTAAGCAATATAGTATTGCTCAAGATATAAACACAAATTTGTGGGGTTCCAATAACTCTACTATTCCGATTCGAGTAAACAAGCTAGCAATGATCTCGAATGTGGTTTCCCACTAGTTTAGGAAGGTCATATCAAGGAAGAACAAGGATTGTGGACAACCAAGAAATGAGTACTAACTTAGTGAGGTACCTGAGTGTAGAACCAATCGACACCTCTACGAACTTGGGCAACCTGGCAAGAAATAAAAATGTCAAAACAAATGAAATCTAAGAGCACATACTACAGTACATTTTATTCTCAGCACTAATTACTTGCAAACGATCGGTTGATGTGGAGTTGTGAATACAGCAGACTGCGATTAAGCCGGAACAAAATAGAGCAAACTGAGGCCGTGATGCTAAACAAGCAAGCTAGGACGCTGAGCAAGTGCACCGCGATTATTACGTGCATCGATCGCCTAGGCAAGTCGAGAAACATCTACCGAGCTAGAACAACGTGAACAGGGGAAGGAGGGAGAAGGAAGGTGGGTGGGGCTGCTCACCGCGAGGGTCGCGCTGGCGGCCCCGACGAGGCCGAAGATGAGGATTCCCCAGGCCTTGGAGGGCCGCTCCTCCTTCTCCCTCCCCGCGGAGGGCTTGGTGTCCTCCTGCGGCGAGGACATCTCCTCTGGGGCGGGCTCTGGTCCGCGAATTCCTATCTCCCGATTCGAGCTCGACGCCGGGGGTGGGCGTGGGAGGCCAGGCTCATGCTTTCCTGGATCACAACCCTCTGTCGCTTCGGTTAGCTTCTCCGCCCGATTTCTTCTGCTGGGTCGCGGCGACCGGCGACCTCGGGGCGGGGAGGAGGAGGATTCGGAGTTGGATTCGTGGGCGGTGCGGGAGGGGACGAGGGGACGGCCGGGTCGCGAAGCAGCAGCCGACTGATGGCGTGGCGACGCGTAGGATGAGTGGAAATGTGGAATCCTGTTCTTTCGGGCTTTTGGCACACGGGTTCGATCGGGCCCGTGTTAATCCGTGTGCCGCACACGAAGCAGGGCTTCCCGTCCACTGGATTCTTTTTTAGAACGTTTCCCATCCGTCGATCGGGTTTTAGGATCGCTAAAGTGAGGCTGCGATTCATGAAACTATGTCCGGATTAACATCAAACTCGATCTCGATATTCGATCCCGATTATCATGGCAGTCGTTTAGTTCGTAACTACTGTACTATGTTGACCCGACCTAAGAGCAACTCTAGCAGTCCGTGTAACGCGAGTACAGGTCGCGGAAAACAGGATTTTGCGGGTTTCATTTGCGGGGACTGATCCGCGCCAGCGATTTGCCGACCTGCAAACAAGGGTTTTGGACAGCAAAACCTTAGCAAAACCTGAGGCAGCGACAGTTCATACCAAATCAAATTGCAAACAATCCATGATTCCTTCATATTTTACATCTAATTGCCAGCGACAGTTCATACCAAATCAAGCATTTTCACGAGGCTCAACGGAGACACCATCTTCTTGAGTACCCGATGAACCACCACTTACCTTTGCACGAGCCACCCTCCTTCTTTCCGTGATCTCCGCCGTGGCCTCCTTCCACCACGCCAGTTGAGCCTCGTTCATGTCCTTCGTTGACATCATCATGAGCTCCCTCTCTTCGGCCAAGAGCTTCCTCATTGCTTTGGCTTTTTTCACTTCGATCTTCTCGCGTTCCAACTCGGCCTTGAGCCTTGCTTCTTCTCGCGTTGCTTCAACCTTGGCAAGCTTGACCTCTTTTTTCTTCTCGGTCACGAGCATCTTCACCTCCAATGTCTTCATTGTCATTTTCTCTTTGGACTTCATCATTTGATCGAACTTGTCCCTCAACAATGATCCCTCGGCCTCAATCCTAAGCCTCTCTTTGGCCTTCTTGGTTCCCTCGGGCCTGTCTTCGTTTCTCGGCCCCTCCTCCTCACTATCATCCATCCTCACCATTGACCCTTTCTTGGGTGCTGTTTCTTGGTCCCTCAATTGCCACTTGGGCAGATGTTTGAGCACATCGTGACAATGTTTGAATGGAAAGCTCTTGCCTTTGCTGCCGGCCATGTCCTTGTACCTAGCGTCAGCAATGCTGTCCTGCAATGACAACAGAAAGATTGAAAGATTGAGTCACAACACGAAGATGATAGACACAAAGATTGAGTCACCGAGGATAGACAATGCACTCACATATTGATCGATAGTTGCTCCACTTGGAGGGTGCAACGTGGTTTGATCCATTGCCGCTGACCACCGGCTGCACGCCGGTTTGATCACGTCCCAACGGCCTTGCAGGGATCGGAATGATCGATGCACCGGTTGTTTCACACGAGGCAGGATCTTGCAAAATTGATCTTCGATGCGTTGCCAATAACGCTTGCCCGTTTGGTCCGTGCCGGACACAGCATCCATCCCCACTTTCGCCCAAGCCCGGCACAACGTCACATCTTCGATCTCGGTGTAGTTGCTAGTTCTTCTCGACTTCGTTTTCACGTTTGCAGCATCAACCTCGATCACATCTTCGTCCTCCGCATCCTCTACATCATCGTCAACGTACTCACGCTCGTCATCATCGTCATCCTCATCCTCACGTTCCACCTCACCGTGCGCGCCATATGGAGCTATTGGTGGATCGCCAATATTCACCGCCGTCTCGTTTAAGAGATCCATGAACGACCTATAGATGAGTTAAATACCGCCGTATTCGCGCGCAAATTAATCTAACTAGGAGATCGAGTAAGTTTACCTCTCAGAACCATCGCCGAACACGTCGGCTGCACCCTCAGGATTCGCGCCCTTCGAAGCCGAAGCTCCATCGACTGGCGGAGGAAGAGCGGTGCGGTGGCTCGTCGTCTTCGTTCTCGTTGCCTTCGCCCCGTTCGGCCCCGCCGCTTGCGATTTGGGCCGTGCCGCCCTCTTCGGCTTCGATGCCGGCTTGGCTGCGGGCACCGCGGCCGGCTGGGCTGCGGGCACGGCCGGGCTAGCACCGGCGGTCGGGAGCAAGTGCGTGCCCGCACGCTTGCGCTTCGTGACGTTGTTCACCACCGGCGCTACATCCCCGGCGCCCGGAAGACCGCCGCCCACTCCGGGAGACACGGTCACGGCGGGAGCGGGCGATGGGAGACGCGAGGTGGGCACAGCGGCCGGCGGGGTCGAGTTCTCGCTCATGGCGGCTGGATCCGTCGACGGCGAACCGGAAATCGCTGGGGGCGCGCAGATCCTCGCCGGCGGCGGCGGGTGGAGGGAAAGGGAAGGGCTGAAGTTTCCCTCGCGCGGAAACGGTGGCTGGAGTGCGGGTTCGCTTTCGGTTCCCCCTCCCAACCCGTGAATACGCAGGTCGCAGCTCGGTTTCCGTTCGGACCCTCAAATTTGTTTGCAGTTTCTGCGTGTTTGCGGGGACTGATCCGCGCGTTTCAACGACCTGAACCCGCAAAATGGCGGTTATTATGCAGTTTCTGCGTGTTTGCGGGGACTGCTAGAGTTGCTCTAATCCACTTATCCAATCATCTTATCCAGAGACGCAAACAGACCCTCGTACACGATGCACGGTTGCCCCAGCATAACAATTACCCTAACTTTAACGGTACCATCTTTTCCTCAAAAAAAAAAAAGTACCATCTTGGTCTCCGATTGTCTTCCTATGGTTCCACGGAAATGGTTCAATTTGTTCCAAATACCTGAAAGCTCAAATATGTCTAGGCCTCCCACAAAGTTCAGTAAGCCCTTGTGTACTTCGCCATAGTATTGGATCTCCATAGAGAGCAAATCAACACCAATTATAAAACAGGCTGGTAAGGAATCGGCTGGGTTATGTTTTGGTGCTAGTATGGCTGGCTCCTTATGCGCTCCCTTACCTTGTCTCTGTAGACGAAAGTTTGTAGCGTGTCTCTATAGTTGATAGTGCTGCTTGCTGCCGCCTCAATCGCTAACCCTCTTTCCCCGGAATTCCAGCTTTGATATCTTGTGAGTATTACTATAGAGACCCCTTTGGGGCTGCTATTCCATGGCAGCCAACTGATACGTGCATTTTATATCATCATTTTATACCTTATATCAGCTTATTAGAATGTTATTTGCACTGTTATATCAATGTTTTGCATGTTTTAGATGATTTATGGGAATTTCATACAAAGTCCCTATTTTTGGCATTTAATATCTGAGTGCATGATGAGATTTCAAATTTTATATCATAACTCGCTTCTGCATCTATCCATGTCTTGTTTACAGTGTTGACCGATGTTGTTTTTTCATACACAACACTTTCGAGAAAGAACTTTGCTCTATTTTTCTGTAATACAACCAACAAAAACGAAAGTTAGATCAGTTGAGCACAAAGATTATATAAGTAATATTCAACAAAAATTTAAATGAATAACACTGCATGACATATCTCTAACTGCAAAAAAAAAACAAGTTTTAGCCACATGGGACCTTGGAACATCTTCTATCCAGAGAAAGCAACTTTCGAGAACTCAAATATTCAGTGTCATAGAGCACCTACCTAATATAAATAATACTTTAAACCAAGTTCCCCGTAAAAAAATGCTTGTCAATTACAAGAATTAATTAATAGTATTGTAGCTTTAGCAACGTTTCCATTCTACCCCTACTTAAAAATCTTTGGAAGAGGCACGTGAACCGTTCCCCTCCTCTCCTTCCACGCACGCACATGCAACTAGGGTTCGTCGCCTCCCGTCGCCGCCGCCGCCGATCTGCCTCGCTTCTGTGGCCTCCGGGTCATGGAGGCGGGTGGATCTAGGCCCCCACCGGCGGGAGGGCTCCGTTTTTCTCTGTTTTTGGATTCAAATTCGGTGGGGCGGCGCTCAGGTGGTGGTGGTGACATCTCTTCCAATAAGGTCTCCCCGGCTTCAGCCCCAACTCGACGGCGACGTCGAGAAGTTTGTGGGAGTGGTGTGGTCTTTGAGGGCTTCTTTTCTGGTTGTGGGGATCTTCAGATCGTCAAGGAGCTTCATCGGCAGTTCATCCTTCTTCTTCGTCTCCGGGACAGATGTGGTCTTCTTGATCCGTTCGGCGACTTCCCATCCGCGACCAACAACGTCAGCCCGGCTCAGGGAAGAGCTGCAGCGGCGGCGCGCCGTCGACACGGTCTGGAGGTTGAAGATGAAGGGCTTCTCAAGGATTTCGTTGTAATTTTCGTTTTTCTTGAGATGCTTTGTACCGTTTTATGTTTTTCTAATGTCAGGGTCTTATTCACAAAAAAACATTGGAAGAGGATGAATAATTTTAGACTTTTAGTGTGTTGTTTAATAGGTGTATACGCATGATTCTCATTACATTTTTCTTATATTGAGTAATTTGAGACTTCCTGGTACATTCGCATGGTTGAAGATGGCAAGATATAGCAAAGTGGAGGGTGTATTTCATATTGAACTAAGGCCTTGTGCATTGGATTGCAAATAACATTGTCCGGATACTTTTTCAGGAGACAAGAAAAAGGGGGAAGTGGAGCGGATAAGTAACATACAGTTTGACTTGTCTTGTGCAGTGCTTCTATCTCATGAGCAAACAAGCTTAACTTCCAAGAAGCCTCCTTTCCTTCCTGAAACAAAATAATTGCAAAGATCAGTTATCATGTAACAATTGCATGTTGTACAGTAAATAAAAATCCTCCAATGAACACATGGAGCAGCTAAGAAACTAAAACACTACCAAAGCCTGCAGCAGGGATTGAACCAATATATCAATGAAAATAAAGCGTACATATATTGCATTAAGGTAGCATTTATTCCTGAGCAAGAACACACAAAGAGCATAACAGATCTGTACTTTTATAAATAACGTTATTGTACTTCTATAGATAATACTAGTTGAATTTTGGCGTGGCGTCACGCCACGCCCTTGGTGATTTTTTTTCTTTTTGTGCAATGTTTTTTTTTGTAACCAAAATGTTGGCTAAATTGGAGTGTTGAAACATTTGGTTGTTTTCGTATGAACAGGTAGCATTTTTTTGTGTGCATTTCTGTTATATTGTGCACAATATTCAATTGTTTGAAGGTTTGAAGTGGTCAAACATGTTTGTATTTCAATGTCAATATTTAACTGAAATCAGAACAATCCATTTGAATTTGATTTCATATTTAGTGAAAATTTGTTCGTGTGGTGTCGAAATGCTGGCCAAATTGAAATGTCGAAATAAAGTTGGTATTTGTTATGAGTATACTGCAGTTATTTTTGGTGAGCATTTTGGTTTTATTTTATGGAATATCGGAATATTTGCTTAAATGTTGGACTAATTTTTTATTGGCGATATGTTGTTGTAATATTTCGTGAGCAATGCTTTATTAAAGTATTGCAGATGTCCAAAGCGTATTAAAGGAATGTTTTAGAATTGAGAAGATTAAGTAACAAAATCACTTTGGGGAGGGGGGGGGCTTCTTATTTTCTCTGCATGTTCGTATTAAAATGTGCATTATTGTAAACAAACAACATTCGTTTAATTAATTTAATTCCATATTTTTGGAATGGTCAGGTATCTTTGTAATTTGTCATAAATATCGAAATATTTAGTTTAACTCCGTAGTTTGAGGAAGTGCATTGTAAGGGATTTCGTTAAATTCAATCCATAATTAGAATAAATGTTTTTTCTATTTTCTTCAAATATTTAGTGAATGAAGCATTTTTAAATTTTATGTCCATAATTAGAGAGTTTTTAGCTAAATTATCTCTGAATATTAAACATCTTGGGAAGATATAATAAGTTCGTATTTTGCCTTCAAAATTTAGTTCAACTCCATATTCAAATGGTTTACATTAGGTGCACATTTATTAAATTCAATCCATAATTTGAGGGAGTTAACTTGGATTTTATCCAAATATTTTGGCGAACTAAAATTTTGAAATATGTTTTCATTATGCCATAAGTAGTGCAAATAATGTTAGCGGCACTGCATGTCTTCTCGATTCGTGCTAACAAATGGAGAAAGACTGTCCACGTTGCATTCAAATTTTGACCATTTTGAATTGTGCATTTATATTTTGTGTTTTGCTATATGTAGTTTTTTTGAGCATTTTGTACACAGTTTAGTGAATGTCCAAATATTTAGAGAATTAAATTATTTGAATATGTTCGTATGTTGGCATGAATTTTTAATTGTAATTAGGGGAGATGGTTTTTTCAAATATATTCAAATTTTTAAAAGTTTTGAATGTTCAGAAAGTTTTGTTCTACGGCATAAGTAATTACCACGTATTTTTCTGATTATTTTGTTGCATTACCCATATATTTGGCGTCACGCCACGCCCTTGGTGTTTTTTTTGTTTGTGCAATGTTTTTTTCTTTTTTTTTGTAACCAAAATGTTGGCTAAATCGGAGTGTTGAAACATGTGGTTGTTTTCGTATGAATAGGTAGCATTTTTTTGTGTGTTAATTTCTGTTATATTGTGCACAATATTCAATTGTTTGAAGGTTTGAAGTGGTTAAACATGTTTGTATTTCAATGTCAATATTTAACTGAAATCAGAACAATCCATTTGAATTTGATTTCATATTTACTGAAAATTTGTTCGTGTGGTGTCGAAATGTTGGCCAAATTGAAATGTCGAAATAAATTTGGTATTTGTTATGAGTATACTGCAGTTATTTTTTGTGAGCATTTTGGTTTTATTTTATGGAATATCGGAATATTCGCTTAAATGGTGGACTAATTTTTTTATTGGCGATATGTTGTTGTAATATTTCGTGAGGAATGCTTTACTAAAGTATTGCAGATGACCAAAGCGTATTGAAGGAATGTTTTAGAATTGAGAATATTAAGTAACAAAATCACTTGGGGGGGGGGGACTTCTTATTTTCTCTGCATGTTCGTATTAAAATGTGCATTATTGTAAACAAATAGCATTCGAATTAATTAATTTAATTCCATATTTTTGGAATTGTCAGGTATCTTTATAATTTGTCATAAATATCGAAACATTTAGTTTAACTCAATAGTCTGAGGAAGTGCATTGTAAGTGATTTCGTTAAATTCAATCCATAATTAGAATAAATGTTTTTTCTATTTTCTTCAAATATTTAGTGAATGGAGCATTTTTTAATTTTATGTCCATAATTAGAGAGTTTTCAGCTAAATTGTCTCTGAATATTAAACATCTTGGGAAGATATAATAAGTTCATATTTTGCCTTCAAAATTAGGTGAACTCCATATTCAAATTGTAATGCCCCGAGGTTTTTCCTCAAATTAGAATTGCCTATTATTTTTGCATCATCATGACATCAGCATCATCGCATCGCATATTTTTGGCAACAAAAAAAAACTATTTTTATTAAACCCTATTTTATTTTGCTAAAATAGTCGGAAAAGTTTTACCGAGACGTTCGTCTCCGTTTTCTAAAATTAATTGCCAAATTTAATTTGCAAAATAAAATAATTTTGAGAATTGCGAGAGAGTAGCCCAAACCTGGCCCAAGCCCACCTAGCCTCCAAAACCCTAATCCTGCCCTGGCTCTTTTCCTTTCCCACCCCCTACCTCTTGCAGCCACCCTCCTCTTTTTCCTCCTTTTTCTGTTCGAGCCCTTCCACCTCACGTCTAGGTCCTTTTCCCTTTTTTTGGTCCCTAGACCTTTTTCCTTTTATCCTCTTTCCCCTGTTTCTTCCTCCCGTGGCAGCCCGCACCCTTCTTCCCCGTGCTCTCCCCCGTGCTCCACTCCACCCGCGCCTCCGGCCAACCTCCTGGCCGAGCCACTCCTCCCCGGCCCAGTTGTGGCCCTGCTCCTCTTCAACCGTCGCCGCCGGCTCGCCCCGCCTCCGGCCACCTCTCCCTCGCGTCCTCCCCTCACCGCGGCCGTTCCCCATCTGCCCGACGCCGCCCGTCCCCAACCTCCTCTTCTTCCTCCCGTCTCTCCCTCCCCAGGCCGGCTCCTCTCCTCTGCTCCTCGCCGTCGTGCTCCTCTCCCGAAGCTCCCCGCACCGCGCTCCTCTCCAGCTCCGTGGTCGGCCTCCTCTCCATCGGCTCCTCCCGCACCCGCACATCACCATCCTCCTTCCGCGCCGCCGCGCGCGCCGCACCGCGCCGTGCTGTCCTCCTTGCCTGCACCTCCTCTCCCGGCCGGCCTGCTCCCTCCTCCTTCGGCTCATCCCCGCGTGCAAGCCCCTCCTGCCTGTGCTGCGGCCCGGCTCCCCTCCGGTCGTGGCCCGTCCTCCAACGCCGCTCGTCGCCAGCTCCAGCACGCCGGCCTACCCTTCCCATCACCGTGCTCTGCGTGTGTGCTGCTGCGGCTCCCGTGCATTCCCCTTCCCGTTGCCATCTCTGTTCCCTACCCCGACCCGTGCCCGTCTCCGTGTCGTGCTTCTGTCCCCGGCGCCGTGTCCCTTCTGTCGTGTTTCCCCGGTGACCGATTACGTTTTTCCCGTCGTGAAGTGTTCCCGATGTTTCCCGGTCGATTCCCGATGTTGCTTCCCGACGGGAACCCGCAAGTTCCCCGATGTTTCCCAACGTGAAGACGCTTCCCGATGCCAAGGTCTCCGTTCCCCGTCGTGAAGCACCGTGAAGACCGGAGCCGCCAAGATCTTCCACGACGACCGTGAACGACTACTTGTGCCTGTTCGACGACGACCCGCCGTGAACACGAAGACGGATACGACAAGGTCTACCCCGACACCGGAAATGCGCCGAGTTCTCCGTTGCCCCCTTTTGTGCCGGCCGCCTTCGTGCGTGTCCGAGAAGCCCGATGTCCGAGTACCCCGATGCCGTGGAACCCCGACGACCCCGAAGCCCGGAACGCCATGGTCCGCCATGACGTCGACCCGAGTACGACTACTTCCACGACATCGACTACCTCGACTACTTCGACTATGACGACTACTTCGACTACGACCCGAAGACGACGGTTCTGAATCCGGAGATCCTCGATCCGATGTGTGACCCCAACCTAAACCCCTATACGCCATATATATCCGTATCTTATAAAATCATGCATCATTAAATTAGCAATGCACTTTATCCATTTAGTCGAACTAAATCAACTTAATTATGGGGTTTGTCCGGTGCATCTATACCGTGCACCGATCCCACTTTAAATTATTGGCCATGTGTTAGGAATAGAATTGGAACACAATTAATTTGTCATGCATCATGTCATCAACATGCCGCTTCTTTTGTCGTAGTAGTAAAATGCATCTTTTGCGCTTCCAGTGTTTGTGGCTTCTTCGGGAATAGGACGTTGAGTTGATGTGAGCAACGACAGGTTCTGCTACCTCTACCGGATTGCAGGCAAGTGATACTCACTTGCTATCTTTGCTCGTTTTCTGTCTCTTACACCTCCTATCTTTTGTTCCTTGCTAGCCTTATATTGCGATGCTTGTGTCTCGATCCTATTTGCATGTTTACCTTGCAGCCATGATATGCCCCACCCCCACATCCTATTGCCCTGTTGCTTGTTTACCTTGTTGGCCCTGCGAGTCGTAGTGCATGCTTAGGTTTGTTTTGCTCGAGTCATGTTCTAGTCTTGTTATAATTTGATAGTTGGGTTTAAATTCACATGATAATCTATAATGTTTGGCGATGGGAATAATTAATAAAGATAAGGCACCAGCGGAAGGCCAATCGTGGTGATTTGTTCTGCTAGTGTCGCCTAGGACCCGAGTTCTTGTCCTCTGATCCAAGACTGAGCGCACTACCCACATGTGGGAGGAAATGGGACTCCCCTCGACCTAGTACCGGATCTGCAGCCTTGTCCAGGGCGCCACAAGTAGTTCGGGTGTTTCCATTTGCGCGACGCTTTATTTATTTGTGATGCAGGTACGGATGGGACGCCTCCGGGACTTATACGTGATGGTTACTTATGGTAGGGCTTGCGGTATGATGCGAAGTGACCAGCTCATGGTAGTCTGTGTCACCTAGCCATAGGCGCAAACAGTTAGGTCCACCTCGGAGCTTCGGCCGGACTTTCAAGGTGGGCAAGACCTAGCTAGGTGGTTCTCTGGACTTGTGTGGTAGTGAAGGAAAGTGTAGCGTCGGATACCCTGCCAGCATACCCCGGAAGTGTGCTAATTGCATGGCAACAAGGGTTGAAGTGCGTGTGGTTATATTTGTGCACCCCTACAGGGTTAAATCTTTTCGAAAAGCCGTGTCCGCGGTTATGGACGACTTGGTGAAATGTGCTGGCTAACAAGATCATAGACAAGTTACACCTGATGTTAATAAATTGATTAGTAAGATAGAGCTACTTCAATAATAAATTATAAAATTGCCAACTGTGTGAGTGCCTTTGGGCTTGCTGCTCGTGGGATAAACAGGCTGGTAAGGAATCGGCTGGGTTATGTTTTGGTGCTAGTATGGCTGGCTCCTTATGCGCTCCCTTACCTTGTCTCTGTAGACGAAAGTTTGTAGCGTGTCTCTATAGTTGATAGTGCTGCTTGCTGCCGCCTCAATCGCTAACTCTCTTTCCCCGGAATTCCAGCTTTGATATCTTGTGAGTATTACTTGCCAGTACTTCATAGTACTGACCCCTTTGGGGCTGCTATTCCATGGCAGCCAACTGATACGTGCATTTTATATCATCATTTTATACCTTATATCAGCTTATTAGAATGTTATTTGCACTGTTATATCAATGTTTTGCATGTTTTAGATGATTTATGGGAATTTCATACAAAGTCCCTTTTTTTGGCATTTAATATCTGGGAGGCAGAATACCCCCCCCCCCCTTTTCTTGTTTTTATTGTTTCAGGAGTTTCGCGAACCCAAATAATTAGAGAAAAAATACCACACCAGTTTTTCATCAGGAGAAGAGTAGTGGGAAGAAGACCGAAGACAGGAGGGCCACGAGGGCCAAGTTAGGTGGGCCCACGCGGCCCATGTACCTGGCCGCGTGGGACCCATCAACTGGCGCCTGGGGCACCTCCTCACGTGGGGCTTTTAACCAACACCTTCGTCTTCGCCAAAAAGGG
The DNA here is from genome assembly GCA_012064385.1 of Puccinellia tenuiflora. NCBI lineage: Eukaryota > Viridiplantae > Streptophyta > Magnoliopsida > Poales > Poaceae > Puccinellia > Puccinellia tenuiflora. Next base: position 52,817 of record QRDG01000500.1, read on the forward strand.
ACGCCCTAATTTCCCCCGAATTATCTGAGGCCGTGGCGGCGGCGGAGCTCCTGATTCTCTCCGAAGGGGGTCAGATCCTGCTGCTCCGGAGAGGGGGGAAATCACCGCCATCATCACCACCTCTCCTCCTTGGCGTGGGATGAGACCCCTACATCACCATCATCACCATCACCAGCACCATCTCCATTATCATCTCCATGATCCACTCCGTTCCCCTCATAGTTTGAGAGTTGCTATACCCTAGATCATTGTCTTGTGCTCCTATTCATGTTTGTGATTGGGTACTTGTCATTATTTGGTGGTGAAGTGTTTATTTCAGATTGTGTTGTACCCTTTATGCCACTGATTATGATCATGTTTGCACGTTGTGAGTAGTTCCCATATGTTCCTGAGGGCATAGGATGAATTGGCAATGATTTATATATAACATGTGTTGGTATTGTCAAGAGTTTATCTTCTATGTGATTCTATGATGGTGTTGTGCGAACGTCGACTGCACAACACTTCACCTTTAAGGGCTCATAGGAGAACAACGTAGTGTAATGAATTGAGGAAGACTTGGGAGGACAACTAAGCCTAAGACAGAGTCATGCAATTATATTATGTGGGTAGTAGTGTCGGGGACCTTAGAGTGTAATGCTATGGTGGGACTTTATGTCTTAATAACTCTTGTGCAAATCATTAAATTGGCCACATGATCCATCATAAGGGGTTGTAGTTTAATTATTTAGCTATGCCTAGTTATGGCTCCGCCCCAAAGAAGATTAAAACTTGACAAGATATGCAACGTGTTGTTTAATAAATCTCTATGCCTAGTGATATCCATGCCGCCCTCGGGAACGTTTTCCACTTATACGTTACACACCACTTGAGCTTGTCCTCTTGCCACATAGAGGATTGGGCTTTCTCTCTCTTTGAGAGCTTTTTATTTGCTACCATCTACTTAAAGCATTTTTGTTCATTTGCAACTATACAATCAAAAATCCCAAAAACATTTGCATCTTTTATTGTTTTATTTATCATTCTAACCATTACCTTCAGCTCCTCGTGGGTTCGACAACCTTTTCTAATTGAAAGGTACTAAAATTGATCTCCTGCACTTGGGAGTCATCACCAACAGGTATGAAGTGTGACGACGTTAGCTTGGGAATCCCGCCGGCTTGGCCTGGGCAGGGTTATGGTGCCTCGTTTACCTTCAGGACTCTTAGTCCAATTTGTATTCTTATCCGTACTCGAATATTATTTCGCGTCCGCTGTTGTTTGGATCTTTGTAATGTACCTTTTGTATTCTTGACTCTGTGAGTCGTTGTTGTATATATGTTGTTTTGTGGGTTCTGTCGAGAACTATTGTAATGTTATCACAATTCCACCCGCATAACGTGTGTGTTGCGACGTGCACGTTATGCCTGGTGGGCGTCCTAGGATCATTATTATGCGGATTTCGCGGAAATCGCTTAGTCTACATAGTACCGATCCGGGGGCGTTACACAAATGGTTTACATTAGGTGCACATTTATTAAATTCAATCCATAATTTGGGGGAGTTAACTTGGATTTTATCCAAATATTTTGTCGAACTAAAATCTTGAAATATGTTTTCATTATGCCATAAGTAGTGCAAATAATGTTAGCGGCATTGCATGTTTTCTCGATTCGTGCTAACAAATGGAGAAAGACTGTCCACGTTGCATTCAAATTTTGACCATTTTGAATTGTGCATTTATATTTTGTGTTTTGCTATATGTAGTTTTTTTGAGCATTTTGTACACAGTTTAGTGAATGTCCAAATATTTAGCGAATTAAATTATTTGAATATGTTTAGTTCACCATTTTTTTGTGTGTGCATTTCTGTTATATTGTGCACAATATTCAATTGTTTGAAGGTTTGAAGTGGTTAAACATGTTTGTATTTCAACGTCAATATTTAACTGAAATCAGAACAATCCATTTGAATTTGATTTCATATTTACTGAAAATTTGTTCATGTGGTGTCGAAATGTTGGCCAAATTGGAATGCCGAAATATATTTGGTAATTGTTATGAGTATACTGCAGTTATTTTTTGTGAGCATTTTGGTTTTATTTTATGGAATATCGGAATATTCGCTTAAATGTTGGACTAATTTTTTTATTGGTGATATGTTGTTGTAATATTTCGTGAGCAATGCTTTATTAAAGTATTGCAGATGTCCAAAGCGTATTGAAAGAATGTTTTAGAATTGAGAAGATTACGTAACAAAATCATTTGGGGGGGGGGGGGCTTCTTATTTTCTCTGCATGTTCGTATTAAAATGTGCATTATTGTAAACAAATAGCATTCGAATTAATTAATTTAATTCCATATTTTTGGAATGGTCAGGTATCTTTGTAATTTGTCATAAATATCGAAACATTTAGTTTAACTCAATAGTTTGAGGAAGTGCATTGTAAGGGATTTCGTTAAATTCAATCCATAATTAGAATAAATGTTTTTTCTATTTTCTTCAAATATTTAGTGAATGAAGCATTTTTAAATTTTATGTCCATAATTAGAGAGCTTTCAGCTAAATTGTCTCTGAATATTAAACATCTTGGGAAGATATAATAAGTTCGTATTTTGCCTTCAAAATTTAGTTGAACTCCATATTCAAATGGTTTACATTAGGTGCACATTTATTAAATTCAATCCATAATTTGAGGGAGTTAACTTAGATTTTATCCAAATATTTTGGCGAACTAAAATCTTGAAATATGTTTTCATTATGCCATAAGTAGTGCAAATAATGTTTTTTCCCCGACTGCGTAGTATGATCAGAGGAAATGTATTCTGTGAGCTTTCATTAAATTGTAATCCATAATTAGATGAAGTGCACATTGAAAGTGCATGGTTGCTCCCATGCATGGTTTTGGTAATTAATGACAATCTCTATGGACTAATGTTTGCATTGAGCTATATTCATAGGTGTGTCCATTTGAGTTGCTTGATCTCCATTTGTTGGAGTCAAAGCTAAGGGAAGAAAAGTTTGTGTTGATCAAGGCTTTGTGCGGGTTGATCAAGGCCAAGTGAAGTTATGCCGAAGAGTGCGTCTCCCATCTTGGTGTATGGGGGAGCGTCATGTGAATCTTCACCGAAGCGCAATCGAGGACGGTGGTGCATCTTGAGGAGATGAAGATCGTCTTCATCGACCTCAAGTGGATTAATGCGCAAGGCAAAGGTATGATCTTGATAGGGTTTCTATTTTACCGGTCTCATGTTGTTTAGTGAGAGACCGGATTATAGGATAGATAACCGTACTATCAAGAGGGGCTCTCGACCGAGTATCGTGATCATATCGTCGTAGAGAGCACAAACCTTTGCATCCATGCAATCATCTTTATTGATTCTTATTTGTCTCTTATCGTGGTGTGGTCTTGGTGCTTGTCGTGCTTGTCATGACAAAGCTAAGTTCACCGAAAACGATTTTCATATGCGTCTTTTATTGCGGTTTCGGTATTGGAGATTTTGCCGGTTCATCCGTGTGGAAGATTTATCTTTTCCATTTCTTTGTAAAATCTCCTTTGCTTGTTTGCCTTTTTCAAAGGTAGCATTTGTCGTCCTCTTTCCAACAAAATTGGTTTTATTTCATTCGGACTTCATTTGCAAAAGATTCGGCTTTTTCGGTTTGCGAAAAGAAGCTTTTACCTTTCCCCATTTGCTTTTATAATATCATGATGGACAATGATGTTTCTCTGCATGATCTTGTAGAGCTTTTCGTTGCGAGTCCAACGAGCCCAAGATCATAGAAAACGGAGTCTTGATGAAAAACTTGTTGGTTTTTGGTTTTGGAGGTTTATCGGTTCGCCTTTTATAGAGAGGTTTTACCTTTCTCCATTTGTTTTTATCCTCCCTTGTTGGACTATGATGTTTCTCTGTATATTCTTGTAGAGCTCGTTGCTACGATTCCAACGAGCCCAAGATCATCGAAAACGGAGTCCGGATGCAAAAGATATGCCCGTTTTCGTTTTACTCTTTCTGCAGTTTTTCACTGGGCCGGAAGTTCCGGTCCTTAGGCCGGAATTTCCGCCCCCCCGGAAATATCCGGCCCAAATATCCGGCCCAAATATCCGGACCATGTCCAGAGAGTTCCCAGGGCGTCCGGGTCGCTCCGGGGGGTCCGGAAATTCCGGCCCGCGCAGGAAAAACTGCCCCCAACGGTTGGATTTGGTGGGGACCTATTTAAGGGGTCTTCTTCCCCAATGGTTCCCAAGTTTTGGAGCTTCTCTCACTCCTCCATTGTTGACCTCCAAAGCTTTGATTCCTCTCAATCCCTCCAATGATTCTTGCCCAAATTTAGGGATTCAAGAGAGGAGATCTAGATCTACATCTCCACCAATCAAAATCTCCTCTAAGTGAGGGGAACTAGTGGATCTAGATTTTGGGGTTGCTTTGTGTTCATCCCCTTTGTTCTTACTCTTTTATTCCCCCCAAAGCATTTGTTGCTTGGTTGGAATTTGAGAGTGAAGGACTTGACCACTTTGTGTGTTCTTGCCTCTTGCATTTGTTGCATCGGATTGCTCTCCCTACGGTGATACGTGAAGATCGACGTTGAGAGCTTGTTACTCTTGGGTGCATTGTGTTCCCAAGAGCTTGTTGCCTCTTGGGTGCATTGTGTACCCTAGACGGTTGGAGGTGCCGTGAAGACTTCGAGTTGTGAAGCTTCGGCACGAGTTTGGGAGCCCCCAATTGAGTTGTGGGTGTGTGCCCCAAGAAGAAGTTGTAAAGGGCTCCGGAATCCGCCCCGAAGGATTCCGATAGTGGAAGGTGAACCAAACCTTTGGGTGCGGTTCATCGGAGAATAGGGTGAGGCCTTTGTGGCATCTTGAGTAGGCCTCTTGTGGCGAGCTCACACCCCTCCAACGAGACGTACTCCCTTAACAAGGAGGAACTCGGGAATACATCCTCGTCTCCACGTGCCTCGGTTATTTCTATACCCGAGCTTTACTTATGCAATTTACATTGTGATAGCCTTCGTGCTTGAAGTTCATATCTTGCTATCACCTTGTTGCTTTAATTGCTTAGCATAAGTTGTTGGTGCACATAGGTAACCCTAGCATATTAGGTTGTTGGCTTGGTAATTTAAACACATAGTTTTATTCCGCAATTATCAAGCCCCTAATTAGAAAAAGTGTTAATCGCCTATTCACCCCCCCCCCCTCTAGGCGACATCTCGGGCATAGTTGTTCTTTCAATTGGTATCAGAGCCTCGTCTCTCTTGTTTGGCTTTACCGCCTAGAGAGTAAAGATGTCGTCTAGGGATTTAGTGCACAATTCCTTGTTTAGATTTAATGGCACAAATTTTAATGCTTGGAAAACTCATATGCTTAATCACTTACGGGTCTTGGACCCCAATACAGAGCGTATCCTAGATATAGGTTTTTCTCCTCCAAAGGACTACGCAAGTACGACTTTAGAGGATGAGAAAAACTTATATCTAGATGCTCTAGCATCTAACGAGTTTTGCAAGTTTGTGAATGTAGTAATTTTCGAGTCAATCATGCCTCTCCGGGATGCTCATGATCTTTGGACCAAGCTACAAGACAAATATGGAGTGTCCAACATTATTGAGGATGATTGTTCTCCCTCCACCTCCGGCCGTGACGAGTTCTCATCTTCGTCTACTTCACCAAAATGTGGTAAGCCACAATCCAATGTAATGGTGAGTAGTGATAGGTTTTGCAACCTTGATAGTGAGCTCATTATTGATGATCATTTATCTCTATCTTGTTGCAATGCTTCATCTTTGGACCTAAACACTCGTAGCACTATAAATGATTTACATGCTAGTGTTGATAGTCCTTGCATATCTTCAAAAATTTGCTTGGATGAATCTCTTTATGATATGCTTGCTTTATCTTGTTGCCATGATGAAAATTCTTGTGTTCCCTCTAACTCTTGCATTAATAATAATGTAGAGGAAACTCAATTTGCTATGCAACAAGATTTGAACTTGAGTAGTTCAAAAATCAATTATTTTTCATCTTTCACCTCTCATTGTCTAATGGCTAAATCTTCTTCTAGTAATGACAATGATGATAATAATGATAATGATAATAATGATGAAGAAGTTGATATGGAAAAAATTAATGCCCTTCTTCAAAATAAAGGTCTAATGATTCTCAAAGCCCTTCCTAGTAATAAGAGTGACCAAGCTAACCTATTTGAAATCATGAGCACTCTTATTGAGCGTGGGGAAACTATTGAGGCCTTGGAAGCAAGCCTTGAAGAAAAGGGTAAGATCGAAAGAGATGATGCTATGGAGAAAGCATCGTTAGAAGATGCTCTTGAGGAAGAGCAAGAGACTCGTGCTTCTCTTGAGGAGAAACTAAATTCTATCAAGGAGTCTCATAATGATATAATTTCTAAAATCATTAAAGAACGTGACCATGCTCATGCTAAATATAAAGTCACGAAAAATGAAAATGCTAGATTAAATGATGAGCTTGCCAAGTTATCTTCTTCTATTCCTAAAGTTAATGATGCTTGTGCTACTAACTCCACTTCTTGTGAAGCATCTATTATGAAGGAGAATGTTGAGCTAAGGGCTCAACTTGAGTTGCTAACTAGCAAGTATGAGGAGTTGGAAGCAAATCATGAAAAGCTATCTAGCTCTAATGATGAACTTCTTGCTTCCTATGCTTGTCTTAAGTTAGCTCATGAGGCCATCACTACAAAGGTAACATCAAGTGAGCCTCATGTGGATATTAGCACAACTTTAAGTAAAAATGCTATATTGCCATGTGCTAGTCCTAGTAGTTCATCCACTAAAAATGTTGGTACATCATGTGATGAATTACTTGCTTTGCCTTGTTGCTCTAACAATGATGCATCTACCTCCTCTAGTTCTTGTGTTGTCACTAACCATGTAGAGAAAAGAGGAGAGCTCAAGGCCCAAGCCACTTCTTTGAAGAAAGGCTTGGAAAAGCGTCATGAGGGGAAGAGGGCACTTGACAACATGTTGAGTGTGCAACAATCCCCAAATGACAAGAGTGGACTTGGATTCAACTCCAACATCAAGAACAAGTCCAAGGTTGAGAAGAAGAAGGGCCAAGTTCAAGTCAAGAATCCGGCCAAGATCACTTGCTTCAAGTGCAAGCTAGAAGGGCACCATGTTCGTGATTGCCCAATGAAGAAGAAGAAGCCTCTTAGTGAGAAGCAACTAGGGAAGCGGCCTCTTGTTCAATCTCGTGCTCAACCACGAGTTGAACAAAGGCCACCTCCCAAGAAGACTCAAGCTATTGCTCCTCAAGTTGAAGAGCCTATTAAGAAGAAGAAGAGTCGGTGTTGCTACCTTTGCCGTGGCAAAGGTCATTTTGCTTCTTCATGCACTAACGGTACCGTATCCAACCCTATTATAGTTGATGATGCTTATTCTCTTGGGAAGGATAGAAGTGGCAATGTGTTTGCCAAATATATGGGAGCTCAAAGTGGTGTCAAGAAAAGCACCATTTGGCTTCCCAAACCTATTGTGACTAACCTCTTAGGACCCAACTCGGTTGGGGACCAACAAGCTCAAACTTGATCAATAGGTGTTTGTGGAGGACATTGGAGACTTGGCTATTTTTGAAGAATTAAGGGATCTTCATGGATTTATTTCTCAAGCCAAGTCAATTAGAGGATCACATACTTATCTCGTATCCAATGCTTCCTCCTTGCGGTAACTTGTATTTAATTCATATATTCTTTGAAAGTTGCTTGCTCCCTTGCATGTGTTAGTTTTGTTCCTAGCATGTGTTTGTATGTGATATGCTTCTTTCCTACTAGTCTTGTTACTCAAGGTCGTGTATGTTAGTTGTGTATCATGTATGTGTAATCTTTGTGTTGAGCTTTTTGAATCTTGTGTGGATTTTATTTGGCTCTTTGAGTTATTAATGGACTATCCCATTTTGGGGGAGTGATGTGCTTTGTGCACCTCACAAACCTAAAAATGTGTATACATGAAGCACACCACCTAGTATTGATATTTCAATATTATCTAGTTACTATGTGATATGTCATACTCATGAGAAATTCAATTTCTACAATGTCCATTAATTTCTCTAGTTGGTTTTATTTGCCTCTTGTTTAAAAATAAAATGAAGTATCACATTATGGGGGAGCAATAAGCTATGTGCATATTACAATCCCATAAAAATGTGAACATTTGAGGTTTGCCACTTAGAGTTCATATTGTACATTATCCATTTCCTATGTGGCATGTTTTCTCAAACAAGTTCCAATCTTCCTTTGTGGTTACCTTTTGGTTCTTGTTTGTGTGTGTTTGCTTGGTGTGGTTTCTCTCTAATATGCATTCCCATATATTATGTGAGAAACCATTTGTTTCCTTTTATTCTAACCATGGCTTTGCCGGTTGGTTCGAATAATTAAAACTACCAACAAACCTCGTTAAAAAAATGGTGCTTTAATTCCTATCTTTTGCCATTTGCTAGGTTGTGGTGAAGTTGGTCTTGTACATCATTCCTTTATACCACCGAGAAATATCTCTATATACTCCTTGTCCATGACAAGTGATACTAGTAATTGTGGTGGATTTTGTAGACCATCTTCACATTGACTCTTGCTTTGATTTGCTTCATCTATTGCCTTCCTTGCCTTTTCGAATGGATCCTATTTTTCAATTGATAGTGTTTAGTGTTGTAAATAAAATATGGAGAGTAATGATCCCTTGTGCATGAATTTTGTATTCAAATGCAAATATCAAAGATAATGCATGCATATTGGGGGAGCATTCCTTTTTATTTAGAACACTAACCTATCTATCAATTTTTGATCCCTTCAATTGGCTTTTGTTTCTTTATCTTGTGTTGGTACCTTCAATTGGTATTAATTGGAATTTAATCTATTTTCATAGATATTTGTTCCAATTAATATTTTTTTGTGGGAGTCTTGATACCTTTTTGCCTTATTTTCTTTTACTTGATTTCGGTCAAGTATCACCCTCTTTTTGGTATCTTTTCTCCTAGTTGATATTTTTTTGTTTTAATTGGTATCTTATTTTCAATTGGTGTCTTTTCAATCATGTGTTGTTTTATTTGATTCCTATTGATATCACACTTCATGTGTTGATGTGTTTTGGAATCAATCATTTGTTGATTTGATTTTTCCTCAATCATGTGTTGATTTGGAGTGTGATATAATTTGGACAACCTTTAGTGTCACACTCTCGTGTGCTCTCTTCTTGGTTTACTTGGTGTTTTTGTCCAAATTGTATCTCGTTTGGATCTTGAAAGACTTTGTATGAATATCCTTTAACATTTATATTATATATGGCATGCTAGTCCTTTTAGTTCCAATATATAGGGGATACTCCACCGAATCCTAAATCGGCTAAGATGTGCATGAAATTCAATTTCATATCTATATGCACATATTTACGTGGAGTGCTTCCTATATATTGTAGTTGATCTAACTACTATGGAACCCAATGAGTTTGGGAACCATTTTGTACTCTAATTGTGTTTTAGGTACAATGGAGATGCATTGGATGCTTGCCTCATTCATAAGGAAGGTGTTCTCACCGTGTGATTGTCGGAGTCAAGCTTTGATGACAAACCAACTCTCAATCATCTTCATCTTCAATGCATCTCGGTAACAAGTATCTATCCCATGCATACCTTTCTAGTATTCAACCGTGTGTAGGTTGCCTCTTGGCATGAAAGCTCTTATTTGCAATTGTTGTGGTTTTGGCTTTTTCCTTCACTTAATATATCTTTGTGATACATGTGATGAATTTGCGAAAACCTTTTCTTCAATTGATATTATTTCTCTGTGATACTTGTTGCCTAACTCAAAGCATCTCCACTATCTCTTGTTCCCTTAGTGATATGTTTGATGCATTTGATATATTTGAAGTTCATTTATATACAATGAGATAAATTTGAGCTATGTGCTATGCTTCTATGCAATAGTCTCGTTTGTATCTTTATGACTTCCTTTTGGATACCTTGTTCTCCTTTTCCCGAACCATTTCGTATGTATATGTTTCTTTGCGGATGTATATCTTTGTGGTTTGTCTAATTAGAAATCTATACATATGAGAGAGGTCACCTTTTAGTCGGTATCCTATTCCTTTCGAGCCACCTTGTATTTCATCTATAATTCGTTGGTGGCTCCAAACTTGCCTCATGAGTGCTTGTCTTAGTGTTCATTGGTATCTTTACACACTCATGTATTTGTTGAAGATCTTTTACCTCATTCTTACCATGGTGAGCATGTTGATTTTTATTGGCTAAATGATCTCACTAGCTTTTGGCATTTTCAATTGGTTTTAGTTTCCAATTGGTATCCCTAAGCTTGTGAATATATTTCTTTAAAAGATCTCTTTATCTCGGTTGGGCCTATCTTATGTTGAATTTTTGAAAATTGGTATCTTTTTATGGCTCAACCACATCTTTGGTGCAAGTGCTATGATTTGCTTTTGCATTATGCACAATTGCACTTGTTGAGTGTTCTAGATAATTTTGGGGAGCGAGGATGCCATTTTTGTGCACTCCTCAATTGTGCATGAAAATTGGGGAGCTTCTCCGTTTTATTTAGAACTCTCGCTTTGGATCCTTTTGATTGCTTTTCTCCTTTGTGGAGATGTTTAAAATAATTTCATCTTTTTGCAATCTTTTGATCCTCAATATAGTTTGATTTCCTCTAATTTATTCGTTAAAAGGGATTGCCATCACCTTTATGGAGGAACTCACATTATATTGGCTCTCTAAATTTTTCTTCCCATTTTGGCAATCGATGCCAATGGGGGAGAAGTTTAGAGGGTTTAAGGGAATTTGGGTTTTATGCGTTTTGTTGCATTTGCCCTTAATGCGCTTTGCATCCTTGCTTGTGTGTCTTGCAAAGATGCTTTATTCATTATATAAACCCTCTTAAAAAGGGATTGTCATCAATTACCAAAATGGGGGAGATTGAAAGTGCATGGTTGCTCCCATGCATGGTTTTGGTAATTAATGACAATCTCTATGGACTAATGTTTGCATTGAGCTATATTCATAGGTGTGTCCATTTGAGTTGCTTGATCTCCATTTGTTGGAGTCAAAGCTAAGGGAAGAAAAGTTTGTGTTGATCAAGGCTTTGTGCGGGTTGATCAAGGCCAAGTGAAGTTATGCCGAAGAGTGCGTCTCCCATCTTGGTGTATGGGGGAGCGTCATGTGAATCTTCACCGAAGCGCAATCGAGGAAGGCCGGTGGTGCATCTTGAGGAGATGAAGATCGTCTTCATCGACCTCAAGTGGATTAATGCGCAAGGCAAAGGTATGATCTTGATAGGGTTTCTATTTTACCGGTCTCATGTTGTTTAGTGAGAGACCGGATTATAGGATAGATAACCGTACTATCAAGAGGGGCTCTCGACCGAGTATCGTGATCATATCGTCGTAGAGAGCACAAACCTTTGCATCCATGCAATCATCTTTATTGATTCTTATTTGTCTCTTATCGTGGTTTGGTCTAGGTGCTTGTCGTGCTTGTCATGACAAAGCTAAGTTCACCGAAAACGATTTTCATATGCGTCTTTTATTGCGGTTTCGGTATTGGAGATTTTGCCGGTTCATCCGTATGGAAGATTTATCTTTTCCATTTCTTTGCAAAATCTCCTTTGCTTGTTTGCCTTTTTCAAAGGTAGCATTTGTCGTCCTCTTTCCAACAAAATTGGTTTTATTTCATTCGGACTTCATTTGCAAAAGATTCGGCTTTTTCGGTTTGCGAAAAGAAGCTTTTACCTTTCCCCATTTGCTTTTATAATATCATGATGGACAATGATGTTTCTCTGCATGATCTTGTAGAGCTTTTCGTTGCGAGTCCAACGAGCCCAAGATCATAGAAAACGGAGTCTTGATGAAAAACTTGTTGGTTTTTGGTTTTGGAGGTTTATCGGTTCGCCTTTTATAGAGAGGTTTTACCTTTCTCCATTTGTTTTTATCCTCCCTTGTTGGACTATGATGTTTCTCTGTATATTCTTGTAGATCTCGTTGCTACGATTCCAACGAGCCCAAGATCATCGAAAACGGAGTCCGGATGCAAAAGATATGCCCGTTTTCGTTTTACTCTTTGTGCAGTTTTTCACTGGGCCGGAAGTTCCGGTCCTTAGGCCGGAATTTCCGGCCCCCCCGGAAATATCCGGCCCAAATATCCGGCCCAAATATCCGGACCATGTCCAGAGAGTTCCCAGGGCGTCCGGGTCGCTCCGGGGGGTCCGGAAATTCCGGGGTAAGTGCCGGAAATTCCGGCCCGCGCAGGAAAAACTGCCCCCAACGGTTGGATTTGGTGGGGACCTATTTAAGGGGTCTTCTTCCCCAATGGTTCCCAAGTTTTGGAGCTTCTCTCACTCCTCCATTGTTGACCTCCAAAGTTTTGATTCCTCTCAATCCCTCCAATGATTCTTGCCCAAATTTAGGGATTCAAGAGAGGAGATCTAGATCTACATCTCCACCAATCAAAATCTCCTCTAAGTGAGGGGAACTAGTGGATCTAGATTTTGGGGTTGCTTTGTGTTCATCCCCTTTGTTCTTACTCTTTTATTCCCCCAAAGCATTTGTTGCTTGGTTGGAATTTGAGAGTGAAGGACTTGACCACTTTGTGTGTTCTTGCCTCTTGCATTTGTTGCATCGGATTGCTCTCCCTACGGTGATACATGAAGATCGACGTTGAGAGCTTGTTACTCTTGGGTGCATTGTGTTCCTAAGAGCTTGTTGCCTCTTGGGTGCATTGTGTACCCTAGACGGTTGGAGGTGCCGCGAAGACTTCAAGTTGTGAAGCTTCGGCACAAGTTTGGGAGCCCCCAATTGAGTTGTGGGTGTGTGCCCCAAGAAGAAGTTGTAAAGGGCTCCAGAATCCGCCCCGAAGGATTCCGATAGTGGAAGGTGAACCAAACCTTTGGGTGCGGTTCATCGGAGAATAGGGTGAGGCCTTTGTGGCATCTTGAGTAGGCCTCTTGTGGCGAGCTCACACCCCTCCAACGAGACGTACTCCCTTAACAAGGAGGAACTCGGAAATACATCCTCGTCTCCGCGTGCCTCGGTTATTTCTATACCCGAGCTTTACTTATGCAATTTACATTGTGATAGCCTTCGTGCTTGAAGTTCATATCTTGCTATCACCTTGTTGCTTTAATTGCTTAGCATAAGTTGTTGGTGCACATAGGTAACCCTAGCATATTAGGTTATTGGCTTGGTAATTTAAACACATAGTTTTATTCCGCAATTATCAAGCCCCTAATTAGAAAAAGTGTTAATCGCCTATTCACCCCCCCCCCTCTAGGCGACATCTCGGGCATAGTTGTTCTTTCACACATACAATGTACACAAATATTATGCAGTTTGAATTGTTTAAGGTTGTTTGTATGTTGGCATTAGTAAGTAACCTTTTTTTTCCTGAGCATGTTGATATATTTTGGGGTAACTCAAATATTTTAGTATTTTGAAATGTTGAAATGTGCTTCTTTTTCCCAAATAACATTCAAGTTATCTATCTAGTTAGCGGCACTGCATGTTTTCTCGATTCGTGCTAACAAATGGAGAAAGTCTGTCCACGTTGCATTAAAATTTTGACCATTTTGATTTGTGCATTTATATTTTGTGTTTTGCTATATGTAGTTTTTTGAGCATTTTGTACACAGTTTAGTGAATGTCCAAATATTTATCGAATTAAAGTATTTGAATATGTTCGTATGTTGGCATGAAAGTATTTTAATTCTAATTAGGGGAGATGTTTTTTCAAGTATATTCAAAATTTTAAAAGTTTTGAATGTTCAGAAAGTTTTATTCTACGGCATAAGTAATTACCACATATTTTTCTGATTATTTTCTTGCATTACCCATATATTTGTCGGTGGGTATACTCAGAGTTTTTGATTGTTGAACGATTTCTAATTTTTCTGAAAAATATCTAGCCCTTCACGGTAGTACATGGAAGGCATTTTTTTTGTTTTTTGAAATATTGAAATTTGAATGGAGATCATATGTCATGAGTACTTTTTTTTGTTAATGTAGGTTTTTTTTACTACCTTGGTGTAAATAATTAAATTCTGGAAATGTGCTTACTTAAAAGTTTTTTTGGTTCAATTTCAAGGGAAGTCTACGTTGTTAAGTTGTTTGAATGCTAAATTTGGAAATTTGGGAAGTTATTTATATTTATTAAATTCAATTTAGAAGCAAGGTACATTTGGAGCAATTGAATTTGCATTTTGTTGAAATATTCATCTAATCAATCTTTTTTTTGAATGCAGTGACTATTTTGCTTTTGTTTACAATTTTGTGGTATTTGGTCGCATTTGATTTAGAAATGTATGTAATCATTGTTTTTTTTTTTTGAAGTTTTTTATATTTGTTAGATTCAATTTAGAAGCAAGCAATAATTAGAGCAAATGAACTTGCATTTTCTCGAAACATTCACCTAATCAAACGCTTGTTTTTTAAATGAAGTGACTTTTTTTTGTTGCGAATTTGTGGAATTTGGTTTGATTTGATTTGGAAATATAGCTAATCATTTTTTTTATGCAATGGCTATTTTGGTTTCCACAAATTTGTAGAATTTAGTGTTATTTATTTTGGAAATGTCTTTGAAAAAGTTCCAAAAAGTTTGAAAACTCACAAAAGTTTTGGAAAATGGAAAAACAAAACAGAGAGGGAAAAAAAGATCCGAGGAGTTAGCCCGGCCCAACAGGCAGCCCATCTCGCCAGCCCAGCCCACCATGATGCCGGCGTGATGTCACCAGCGGACGGAGCTGCCGCGGCGGCGACGACCTCGCCAGCGTCGATTCACGGCGAGGCAGGACGCGGGAGTGGGCGCGTCCGACGCGCCTGGTCGCGAGGTGGCCGTAGGTGGCGGCGCCGCCGCTTTTAGGTCGCCGGAGCGGCCGCGGCGGCGGACGCCGAGCGCGGCGCGGGCGATTCCGGCGTGCTCGCGCCGTTCCGGCACGCGGCCGTGGGCGAGGAGGGGGAGGCGGCGACGGTGGACCTCGCAGCGCGCCTAGATCTGGACGGCGAGAAGCGGAGCGTCGAGGACGCACGGCGGCGGCGGCGACCTGCGGCCACGTGCGGGAGAGAGAAGGGGAGGGGCCGATCTGCGGGCGTTTTTTCACCGAGGCCCTCGAAGTTTTTTGGAATTACGCTCAGGTCCCTGTACACGGGAAATTTTGGACTGCGGGTTTGATTGATGGTTTTGTAAGGGGCCTTTTTGTAAAAGCGTCACGGCGCGCTCTGCTGGCCGTTGGATCGCTGGCCGGCGGCCGGGATCGTGGCACTGTAGGACCGTTCTAGGAATAGTCGCCGATCGCTGAGAGGGCGAGAAATCGTCCGTCTTTAATATATAGATAGATTATGCTGAAAACTGCTGACCTATCCACATTAGTCCTGCCAACAAGTTTCCACTTACAAGGCTGATGATTGGGTGCTAGAGTTTGTGCATAGCGTGAATTGACAATCCTGAACAGGTTCATGGTAATGGTATCATTCTCGGCATATAACATTTTCTTTGCACATAATGTATCTTAAGAAATCTGTTACATGCAGAATTTCTAAACAATGCTTGACATCATTTTTTTTTACACAGCCATCATAAACTAGAGTAGTATCTTCTATTTTGTACATCAACTTCACATCAACACTTTGGCCAATAATAGGATGCATGAACAGTAAGCATTCTGCTGATAACATCAAGTTGGCACAAATAGTTTTATTCATATGGAAATAATCAAGCATCATAAATAACAGCAGCAGTAAATGGGCGAGAAAGACAGCTCAGCAGTTAGCACACATGAGGACAAGATTATACAATGTACTAAATTATATATCGAGTAGAGATTCCTTACACCCGAGCTTCGGTGCTCATGCCACTTTAAAATATTCGAAAAATATATTTAAAAGTTTAAAAAAATTGAAAAAAATCACGCATGTTTGTAACGATGTATACTACAAGCATGTAAAATCTCGATGCGAAATACTTTGTATTACGACCTACCAAAAAATGACAAATTTACAGATATGATTATACTTAACATTGCATAGTTTCAAATTTTTAAATTTGTCATTTTTGTGTAGGTCATAATATAAAGTATTTAGCATTGAGATTTTGCACGCTTATAGTATACATCCTTACAAACATGCATGATTTTTTTCGGAATTTTTTAAAACTTTCAAATATGTTTTTCAAAAAAATTAAAGTGGCAGGAGCACTGGAGCTCGGGAGCCACTGCTACTTTTCGATTATATATCCCCTTTTTAGTGTCTCACATTCTTCCCTCGTAGCATCATCATTCTTCTTGTTAGCATCATCATTCTACTAGTAAAGAAGAGCCAGTACCTCCAACATAAAAGAAGGATGCGCATGTGTATCCATAGCGTAGTGAAGGATCGCCTACAAAAAATGGAACGCGAGACAGCTTAGAGATGTGATCCAAATGTGAAATGGTAAAAAACAAAAACTAACAAAATCGTCATTCTCTTCGAATCAAACGACCAAATATAATTAGAATGTTTGTATGCATATAAATAAATCAAGTATACATTCATTTGAAGCACACAAGGTTCACCTACTTCTACTTAATATATAGAGTTTCAGCAGAACAACAGGAAATACTTTTTGGTTTCAGCTTTTCCAGTACACAGATCAACCTATTCCACACACAAACTTGGTCTTCGATTCATACTCACCCACAACGCCGGCCAACTAGTTTGAGAAAGAGCAGTCGGAGATCAATTCATATTCACCCACAACGCCTGCCAACGAAGAAGAATCCTGACGCCGTCGTGCCGGAATGGTTGCGCCCGATGAGAGGAACATCGTCGCCCGCCACCGCAGAGAGAAAGGGGGAGGCAAGAGAGAGAAGCCACTAACAGACACCGGATGGGTATTTATTTTATCAGTTTTGCTGATTCGCGGCTAGTTGAGAATTAAGTTAGTGTTCATTCAAATCCTACACCATCACATTGCATCGCGATTCGTGTATCTATGGTTGCAACTGAAATATTTTAGTTACAAATAGAGTTGTAACTATCCTATGAGTAGAATTACAACTGAGACTTGATGCGATTCCATTCAACCGAGAATTAGAGCAACTCCAGCCGTGCCCCCGCGGAGCCCCCCCAGGAGCACTTTAGACGCCGGCGGGCCAAAATTCCCCTAGTCGCGCCCCCAGGACCCCCCCAAGGCCTCGTTTTTCGCCGGATTTGGCCGAAATTCTATCCGGCATCCCAGGCCGAACCCGGCCCGCTGGGTTCGGCCTGGGGGCGCCGGCGAAAGGGAAAATGGCGCGAAACGGCGCGGAGCCGAGGGAAACCACGCGAAGCATCCCGTGGACCCGCGGTGTCAGCCGCACAACGGTTCGTCGTCCTCATCGCCTCGCCTTCCGCGTCGCATTACTGCTCTGCCGCCGGTCAGGCGTACCGCCGTCGAGTCAAATCGGCCACGCGGCGGAGTTAGGCGCGCCGTAGTTATTACTGCCCCGCCCTCTCCCCCGCCGGTATTTATTTACTGCACCCGCACACCGCCGATCACACACTCGCCGCACTTCCTCACCGAGCATACACCCTCGCCGCGCTTCCTCTCGATCACCGAGCGCACACCACACCCAATGGCTAGCGGCGCGGCGGCGAACGGCTTCGGCCGGAACTGGCTTAAGGAGCGGGAGGCACGCCTCCTTCACGAGGCGGGCTACCCATGCCCACCCGGCATGAAGCTCCCCGGAGGAGGATGGCGGCTCAGCCAGATGGGGATCCCGATCCCCCCCATCCCCTCCGCCGACCGGCGACGGCCGAGATCTACGCCGTCCGCGATGAGCTGACGGCGGAGCAGCAGGAGGATCCCGCCTGGCACCCGGAGAACTCCTCGACGTGGGTGCCTTTCTTCGAGGACCGCCACGAGCGGCAGCTCAACGACTTCCCCGGCCCGAAGGACCTCGCCCCCTCCCGCAACAACAGCGAGGGCCGGAAGGACTGGTGGGGACTCCCCGGCCGCTCCCTCCAGGCCGTCCTCGACCACATCGAGGGCGGTAACGAGCCGCCGCTGCAGGGCCCGGCGAGGAGGGGACGGCGGCACGGATGGGAGCCGAGGAGGATGGCGTGCTCGTCGTCCTCCTCCTCCGACGCAGGAGCCCGCTCCTCGACGCCGCTCGCCAGCGTCATCAAGCAAGAGCCGGCGGCGCCCTCGCGCGGCATCGTCATCAGGGAGCCGGGCACCGGCGGCGGGAGCGGGAGCTCCTCCCGCCTACTGACGCCGAAGCGGGAGCCCGGCACCGGCGTCGTCGGCCGCGCCCTGAAGAAGGCCTTCAGAAAGAAGGCCGTCGTCAAGGAGGAGCCCTACGACGAGGAGGCCGCGACGGCGGCCGCCCTGGCGGCCAGCCTCGACGACGTCCCTCCGGCGCCGGAGGATTTCGCCTGTGCGTGGTCGGCCCGCGACCACGCGCGGGTGGAGGAGGAGCGCAAACGGCGCGTCGAGGCCGAGCAGCGGGAGGCCTTCGAGCGCTACGGGCGCCGCAGCCGTCGTGCCTCGCCGGAGGTCGTCGTCCTGGACGACGACGACGAGGAGGCCGGCACCAGCACCAGCCGGTGGCTGACGCCGAAGCAGGAGCCAGGCACCGGCGGCGACGGCGAGGCCGGGCGTGCCCCTGCTGCTCCTCCGAGCTATGGCGGCGGCGGCGACTCCGACGACGGGGAGGACTACACCGTCTTCTACAGCCGCCTCGGGCTGTAGACGCCGCCGCAGTTTTTTTTTTCTTTTTTTTTAGTTTTATTGTAAAATATCGCCAAATATCGCTAATTATCACCGAATATTATGAAGTTTCGTCGAATTTTATGAAGTTTCGTCGAATTTGATGAAATTACGTCTTGTTTTCGCCGTACCGTCTGGGGGTCACGACTGGGAACCACTTCAACCGCACGCCATTTTTTTTCGCCGGCGCCCCCCCAGCAGGGCCAAAAAAACGCTGGCAATTCGGGCTGGGGGCCAACGGCTGGATTGGCTCTTATCGCACTTGCCAAAACAAGCAAAACCTGTTGCACTCTCTTGTGTCTCGTCAACCGCGCCCGACTGGTGGACCCAGCCCCACATCCCGGGACCCCGCCGCCGCTGCCGGCGCCGCCAGCGATGCTCCGCGCGGCCGTCTCGCGCGTCGGCGCCCACCTGCGCCGCCAGCCCTCCCCTCCCCTCCGCGCCCTCTCCAGCGGCCGCGGCAAGCGCTCGTCCCCCACCGCGCCGCCCCCCGAACCCGAAGACGAGGGTCTCAGTCGCGGCCTCTTCGTGCTCTCCCGCGATCCCGCGCACCCGCCGCGGCTTCTGGTGGTGCAGCCGCGCCTCCGCCCGGGCGCCCTCCTCGACTCCAAGCTGGCCGAGGCGCTCAACCTCGCCAGCTCCCTGGAGGAGGCCCGCGACAGCTTCGACAAGTCCGAGTGCGCCGCCAAGTCCGCGCCGCCGCACCTCGTCGTCCAGAACCCCGCCTCCCGCGGCCGCAACCACGCCGGTATCTAACTCACATCTCGCTCTCGGTGCTTACTTCTAAGCTCAAGTGGGAGTGTTGTTTTTCTTTTTCTTTTTTACTTTTCGGTTGCATTGACTGATTGACAGCTGCATTGATGTTTCTAAGAATCGCGTTCCATTCCATGTTTGTGTGGCTTATTGTGGACAGAATCTGGTTATGAATTGAACTGCTCTGTTAGGCTGGTAAAATTTAGCTTATTGGGTGACATGGGATTGTGTGTCGGGTGAGGGGAAGGACCTTTTATTTTACTGAATAGGAGGAAGCACATTTTGCTTGTTCTTCCACCATTGTTTAAGCTTTACTCGGCAAATATGCACAGGCCGCTGTTCAGGACTCATGCCTGTATTGCTTTCACTTAGTCATTCCAGTCTTGATCAAATAGGGATAATGCTGGTTTGAGTGACTCATAGTTTAGTCCCTTTGCTTGAGATTAGTGTATATGTAACACATCCCATGGAGCTGCTAGATCTCTATTTGATATGGTTTGAGGTAAGTGGAACTACAGTGGTAGAGCACAAAGATTGGGTGATTTGAGGTTGTGGCCTTGTGGGTTCAAAGTCTCATTCTCATTGTAAGAGCAAGGATACACGACACTTCTTGAGTTTTATCATTATTACACTAGGTTGTTGACCGGAGATCTGCTTGTGCCAACCCCTTCAAAATGTACAATTGTTGCTACAAAAAAATGCCTTATAGCTTAACATACACAGCCAAGAGTATGTGTATGCTGGAGTTGGATTGGCAAGCAAGAGGGCCATAGATTGAGTTACGAAGATTGATGTGTGCACAACTTCGTACCATTATTCGTTTATAGTTTTTTTAGAACCCATCCTGAACCATTTTTGCTAGCATTTGAATTGTTTTCTGCCCACTTAGGTATTTCTTATTCTGTGAAGCTTGTTTAGGACTACTAGTGTTTATCTTGTCTCACAACTCATCATGCCAGGTGCATATTTTGGACCTGGAACTGTGGACAATATTAAGTGCTACCTGAGGGCATTGGATGAAAAGGTGCACATTTCTTTTCCGTCTTATACATAAGCGAGGTGTTATGTATTACCCTTCTATGTTTTTTATTTAGTTGCTTATGGTTGTTTCTATACATGAAAAATGTCACGTGTCATGGTATATGTGGTAAAACATTGTGTTCTGTGTATTAAGCACCATTTCTTTCTCTTCATTTTTTCCTTCGAATCTTAAAACAAAATACATATCTGTCTTTAACTTACCTGATATTTGCATTGATCTTATCAGGAAGAATTGGATGCAGTTTTTGTTAATACGCTCCTCTCTGCGGTCCAACAGAGGAACTTGGAGGCAAGTCTCCTTGATTGAATTTTATTTGAAGTTACCAAGAAATGTGTATTCTGACTTTAGGATCTATTGATGCTTTATCTGTTCCTTTTTTTATATTTTGGTTGGTAGGTTGCCTGGGGATTGCCAGTTTTAGATCGTGTTAGGCTTATAATTGAGATATTCAATGCTCATGCTGTAACAAAGGAAGGAAAACTACAGGTGCTTCATGTTACTTGGTCATATCATTTTAATCAGTGGGTCCATACAGAGTATCTTTATTTGTATTGTATTAATGAGAAGAAATAAATATTGATGTTTATGTAGTTATTTTAACTTTGTATTTTGCTTTGTACAGTCAGAGCTAGCAGCTCTCATGTACATGAAGTCTAGGCTCGTCCGTATCCGTGGCCCAGGTGGACGACTAGCTTTTGGTGCTAGTGGGGAATCTGAAGTTGTCAGTGCTCGAGGGTATGTTTCCTTTTGATTGCACCTAAGTGTCCAACTGTGGTTAATAATTATTTTGTAAACTAATCTTGTGAATGTTTTCCCCTGTGTGATGCTACTGTACCAAGTGGTATGCGCGTTCACCATTTGATTTTGAGCATGCGGCTTGTAAAACTTTTGTCGCTTATATTGCACGTAGGCACTTTATCGTGACCTGCATGTGAAAAGGGGCAAACTGTGAAATTCCTTCCCGGAGATTGGTGGCGTTTTATCACTTTGGAAATCAAATCTTGCTTTGAGGAACTCTTGACTATTGAGGAATCATTTTCGCAATACAGACGTGAACGAAAAATTCCAAATAGTGATCCAAATTCACATTGGGTTTCCAGAGTCCTTTTACGCCGATAATTTAGTGTCATAGAAAGGGATGAACTTCCAATTGCTTTTTTTTTCTTTTTGTACGTGGCACTAGTAGAAAAGATGTTTTAGCCCCCTTAGATGTACTTTTCTGTATAGTGTCACGTGTCCTTCAGAGTGAAAAGATGGCTATGTGAGTCTTGTTTGCTAACATAAATAGGCCAAGCTCTAGATCTACATAATTAAGTGTGTCAATGCTTCATTTGATCATTAGTTTTTGAAATTATTAAAGTACAGATAGTCTTGTATCTTTTTGAAGGCACATGGCAAAATATGAATATCATTGTATTAAATAAATGAGAGAAAATTCATTTTCCTTTCTGATTACCGTGGTGGTCCAGTTAGTTGTATACTCTGGTTAGTGGTTCACATGGAGGTATAAAGCTCATCCTTCATTCTGTCTTTTCTTCTTATGTGGCAATCTTAAAGTATTATTAATTCTTAAATGCTGTTAATGCCGTGGCTTGTTTTCTGATAAGGTTGCTTCATCTCTCTTCATGCGTCGCTTGGCATGCAATGCTCATTTCGCTGTTGTGTTCTTTAGGAGAGGAAGTGGCGGACAGGGTTTCATGAGTGGTGCTGGTGAAACAGAACTTCAACTACAACGCAGGAGGTGCCTAACAGTAGATAGAGAACATCTTATCTGCACTTGCATTCCTGCAAAAAATTCTCATTTATTTCGGCATCTCATCTAGAATCCAAGAACGCCGTCTAAGCTTGTTAGCTCAAATTGAAGACGTACGACGTACTAGGGCGATACAGCGTTCAAGTCGAAAGAGGCATGGTGGCTCATTTGATCAAGAGCTTGTAACTGTCGCAGTCGTCGGATATACAAATGCTGTATGTGTATCTACTGTAACAGTTCTTATATTAATTTCATCTTACATATCTATGCCGCATGATACTCCAGAATAAAATTACTTAACCTGATCAATATTTAAAATATTTGAGTTTTCTACAACCTATGCTTATCCCGAATCTGAGTTTGTTGATGCTATTTTAATAGGGAAAATCTACTCTAGTGAGTGCACTTTCTAAAACTGATCTATACAGTGATGATAGGTATGTTGAAATTAACTTTACCCTGTACTTAATTTACAGCAGTAGTGCAGAGGCAAATTATTTCCCTTTTCCATGCAGATTATTTGCAACAGTAGATCCTCGATTACGCAGTGTCATTCTTCCATCAGGGTAACATAGAAACTTCTCATTCTGCTATAATATGTTGGTACAATTATGCAGTTTGCGCATGTTCAGCGCATAACCTTTTATTTTTCGAAACTCATTTCAGGAGAAAAACACTTCTCAGTGATACTGTTGGCTTCATATCAGATTTGCCTGTACAGGTAAAAAAATTAGTGATTGCATTTTAACCAGAGATTCAGTTCTAACTATATCACATAAGACAGAATAGCTAAGCAGGTAGCATGATTCAGAGAGCAGAAAATGGCTCATCCAGCTGACCTCTGCTAAACCCTACATATCCTTCTTCGTCCCGTAGGCTATATTCCCTTTTCTTTAGTTAATTATTTGATGCCTTGGATTACACGCTAGTCACTTTTATGGGACGATTGTTCCACAAGCAGGATTTTATTTCTTACCTAACTGACGAGGACTCTGTCTTGATTTAACAAATTAAATAATCAGATCTATGGGAAGTAAATATTCTTCCTTCGCAAAGAAGGTAAGGAGGCTAAGCCTCAGCCGCTAGTTCCTTCTGAGCTTGACCGTGGCATCTATAGCACTGGCCCACGGGTGACATTATCATTATAACTTCCATACAGGAATCTTTTTTTGATTTCAGCAACAATTGGTTTTAATCTCGTTATTGTTTGGCATGCTCTGCATCAGTCAGTCTCTTCCCAATTAAAAAGGAAAAATGATATGGTCCTATTTCCCCACACCTGTTATTAACCTATTTACTTTTCCTGTGCAGCTAGTGGAAGCCTTTCATGCTACCCTGGAAGAAGTTGCCGAGGCAGACATGCTAGTGGTAGGTGGAGTTAGCTTGTTTTCAGTCTGTTCTCGGAAGTCATAGATTGAATGTGCCTTTGCATGCTATCAACAAGTGTTACTTGGCCATGTGCATTTGTACTGTCAATTCTGCATTAGTTATATTATAACTGTAAGATACAAATTATTTCATAAAGAATAACAGAAGAGTTTTGAAATTATATTTATCTGTGTATGCATTGGTGCAGCATGTGTTGGATTCCAGCGCACCTGATCTTGCAGAGCAACGTTCTACTGTTCTGCAAGTACTGCAGCAGATTGGTGTTTCACAGGATAAGATCAACAATATGATTGAAGTTTGGAATAAGGTGCCTATCGAGATTTGAGTTGGTTCTAACACTTGATAGTGACATATGGTTCCCGGTAACTTTATTTTTGTATGCATTGTAATATTTTGTTCAATGGGAGCTTTTCAGATTGATCTTGTGGATAATATTTCTCTAACTGATGGGGTCGAAGACAAGAATTTCCTCACTGAAGGTGAAGAGGAGGAAGACTTATTTTCTGAAGATGACGTGCCATCAGAGCAATCGTCTTTTGATTCCTTGGATGATACACTGGATTTAGAGTCTTTATCAGAAAATTATAATGAAAATGGTGTTGATAAATTAGCATCTGAAGAGTTGTTTGATGAGCCTATCAAGATGAAAGCAATGACTGAATTAGTGCCGAAAGAGCCTAATGGCCCAGAAGCTATAAGTACAAGTGGTTGCACTTTGACACAGCCAGAATCCACTTGTCATGTGAAAACTTCAGCTGTGACGGGGACAGGATTGCAAGAGTTGCTGCAGTTGATTGATAAGAAACTAAACGGACAGCAAACGGTTGTGCAGAGAAGCTATGGGACTTTTGATAGAAAATGGAGACCTTGCTCTATGGACAGCGAAAAGGCTGCAGAATAGTAGGTATTTTTTACTTACTTTTTCTGATGTATTTCTGATGTTAGTAACATTTGATTTTCAAGTTTGTGTACAATAGATATGCACATATGGATTGCTTTTCGACATGCAATTATACAAGATATTATTCATGCAGCAGAAACCTGTTTTGGATAAATAGGATGGGTGGCATTCAGATGTTTTGCTGTATAATCTGCACTAGTTTTTTTTTCAATTTTTGTTTCAAAATGTAAGGATTTTCTCTTTAGGTGCTGAATCAACGCAAAATTAGCAAAGAAACTTCCCACTTTTCCTATGAATATAATATCAGACTCAAATTTATTCTCTGTTAACAGTAACAACAAATGAGAAATACAACACATGAAAAACGAAAAAGACATGTAATATGCACATCAAACTTAGCCGGGTTGTTTCTTGTAGCACAATTTGAGTTTCAAGTCTGACTTTAAAGTTACTGCAACAATCTATAGAACATACATCCACAAGGTTTGAGTTGATATGTTGTCTGCTATAAATTCATATGCATTGGATACTAGTAATATATTAAGTACAAACATAGGCTCAGTAGTCTACATCCTGTTCATTTCAAAAGCTGTGTAGTCATGTCAGCTGTATTTTTGACTCTTGTAGGTTGTGCTGGAGACTGGAGCAGTGAAATGTCCTTGTGCTTTTTACTGTAGAACCGAAGAGATTGAAGTACACTTGGCTGTCCGTGTCACGGGAGGAAGAAGTCAATGCGACTCCACAAGAAGTACAGTGTACTTTGACAGGCGACTGCAGTCTTATCGTTCATGGCCGAACAAGCAACCCAGGAGTATCCTATAAGGCCTCCTTTGGATCACAGGAATTTCAAAGGCTTTTCACGGGATTTGAATCCTATGGATTGTTTCCTCCTGAACGTGTTTGGATCAAAGGATTGAGACCCTAAAATTCCCGAGGATTGGGTTCCTAAGGTGCTCATTCCGGAGGATTCTAAAACATTAGGTCCGAGCTCTAGAAATATTCCTGGCAGGAAAGAGAGCACGCGCACTGAGCTCTGGCGCCAAAACAGGCAGCGCTGATTCGTTGTCCGGCAGCCAAAAAGTAGCACACGGCTGTTCCCTGTAGATGTTTGAATGCCCAAATCCAAGAAGAATTAGTATTTTAATGCATTGACTTCCTCTACTATTCCTATGGTGCAGCCAAAGGCTCTTCTTTTTCAATTCCTATGGTTTGCCGTTCCATAGGATTGGAGATGTCATCCACCCAAATCCTCTACTTTTCCTATCCCTTTGTTTTCAAAATCCTATAATCCAAAGAAGGCCTAAGATCTTGCCTATGAGGCTATGATCCGGTCTATGGTCTGTTGGACGGCAGACTAGGAAAGCCGTTGAAGATGGTGAAGCCCTGGTCCTGTAACATCACTGCCTGCAGCTCGACAATTAGCACATTATTTTTGTACTGCTCTAAAACAATAAATTAGTGAGAAGTGTCTCGCGCCTAACAATAAAACAAAAAATGCACAATGCTTCATGTTGTATACGGAATGAGTACTGCAGAAGAGGTCGAAATGATAAAATGCGCAAGTATAATTGATTACTTTCGTTTATGTAACGGCAACATGCAAGGAAATGTTTCTTGGATTCAATGTTTTGATGATCAGTATTATTGCAGTGCTAACTGAGCCAACAAGATTTTACAAGCAACTCATTTGATGACCAGTATTACTGCAGTGCGAACTGAAATCATCAAGAATTTAGGAGCAGATTCATTTGATTGTCAGTATTACTGCAGTGCTAACTGAACGAAACTGATCAAAAGTTTTTCCATTCAGTATCAGGCATACCCAAAAGTACAAAATCCAACGGCAATTGGTTGCAATACCCTTCTCACTGACAGTGACAACACCGAAACACTCTACAGTAATAAGCACGCAGTGCCACACTACGCTTCCACCGGACCCTTCACAGAATCCTTGATCGCCGGCGGCCACGCCACCATCTCGTACGGGAACACATCTCCAAGTGGCCGCGTCTCATCGTCGTTGTGCCATAGCCTCTCCATCTTCAACGTCTTGAGGTCAAGCGAGACCACCCAGTCAGCCATGACGAAGAACAGCGTCCCAGTGCCGTCGCAGAACCCACCGAAGCTCACAAGCTTGCACCCGTGGAGCTGGTCGGCGATCCTCGCCGACAGCTTCATGCCGTGGAGGTCCCCGACCATGGCCGGATTCATCAGCGGCCGCAGTGCCACGGGCTCCTGCAGCGCCCACTTCCCCGGCGCTTCAAGCACCCATTTCACCAGAAGCAGCGGCTCCCGGATGACGAAGAAGCAGAGCCGGCCGTCCTCCGTCTTGCCGATCCAGTTGTTGCCCGCGTAAAGGGGCATCCCGGCGTTGGGGAGCGGCAGCGCGGAGAGCGTCATCCTGGTCGTGTTGACGGCCATGACGTACTTGTCCTCGCTCTCCAGCCGGTACACGACGTCCCCGGCCACGACGGACGGGCCCTGGTGCGGGACCAGGGGCCGCTTCAGCGCGCCGGTGGCGGCCTCCCAGGCGGAGGCGGCGGAGGAGTAGATGAGGACGTGGAAGTTGGGGGCGGTGGCGCCGAAGAGCACGACGAGGACGCGGAACTCGGCGCCTTCCCCCGGGATGAACGTGTAGCAGGAGACGGTGTGCCCGGCGATGGGGACGGGAGGCAGGCGGGTGAAGGTTCGGTCAAGCGGGTTGCAGACGAGGAGCTTGAGCTCTGTTTTGTACCCGGCGCCGAGTTGGCGGAGGAGGAGGCGGTGGCCGCGGGAATCGACGAGGATGGCGCCGCAGGGGGGCAAGACGGGGAGGAGGAAGCGGAGGTCGAGGGCGGCTCCCGCGGTGGGGACGAACGGGGGGAGAGGGGACGGGCCGTAGTTGCGGAAGAAGCCGAAGTGGCGGGGCGGGGCGGGGAGGGCCCCGCCCGCGCGGGAGGCGACGCGGCGCCAGCGCCGGGACACGGCCGCGCAGCGGAAGACGCCCGTCGGGGGCGGCAGCCGCTTGAAGACCTCGAGCAGCATGTCGTCGGGGAGCGCGGACGCCATGTCGGCCTCCTCGCAGTCGACGCGAGGCGCCTCGGCCTCCACCCGCGGGCGCGTGCGGCGGGACGAGGCGAAGCCTCTGGGCGGGGAGCGCGAGCGCGCGCGGCGGACGAGGACCGCGGATGGCATGGCTGGGGGACACGGAACCGCTCGGAGAGGACGGGCGAGTTGGGAGCGGAGGGCAGCTGCGGCGGCGACGGTGGTGCGAGATTGCGGTTGGTGGGATGGCAATGGCAATGGGGCGGCGGGAGAATGAGATGGGGAATCGGAGCGGGGGGTGTCTGATTTTGAAGGGAGGCGAGGAGGCGGCAGCGCGATTTTGGGGGCGCCGTTTGAGTTTTTCGGCCGCCTCGGCTTTCCCTCGCCTGCCTGCGCGGTCGCGTCTTTTGCCCAAATTTTGGCAACTTGCCGCGTAGGTTCGGTCGGACGCGGTATCGGGATAGGGAGAAGCGAAATGTTTGGGAGGAATCAGAATCAGCGGGAAGTCCATTTTGTTTCCCATTTCTGGCGTCACGCACGCGGGAGTTTTGTGCCGTTTTGAAATTAGCGGTTTCGCTGAAGGAGCAAATATGGGGGCGGTAGTACTACTGGTCCCCCCACGTGAACATGGCAGGGATCTGAAGTTGTTTTTAATAAACAACAAATAAATGTTTGCATCGCCGCAAAAGAGAAGTATGGGCTCGAGGCCAGCACGCTTTCTACTTTCTAGTCCCTGCTACGTCGAGGGTTTTCGAGGATACGCCATTGAGGCAATGACAATACCGTCTAGTACAATTTTTTCATAAACTTTCCCTATCTGAATTCTCATCTGGCGTAAGTCACATCTCTGACCGTTCATACTCTTCTTTTTTCCTTTCAACGAATCTTGATGCGTTCTCCACATGTCATTATTGCTTTCTTTTTCGGTTTTATTGTCTCCGGTTTTTCTTATTTCCTTTGTCGAGAGAGATTTACCTTGCACTCATTTTGAATTTGGGAGGTGTGCCGCTTTTTGTCCCATTGCATCTCCTCATTCTCCCCTCAACCCTGCTCGTTTTCCTCTGTCAGGAGATAGAGATCCAGACGGTGAAGCTGAAGCGGGCGGGGTGCTCTCCCAAGGTGGAGGCAAAACCGGGGAGATCGCCCGGAGCGAAGAGTGGTAGATGGGTTCTAGATGAGGCCGAAGGAGCGGGTGCTCCCACGACACAGCTTTCACCCATGGACCATTGGATCGAGGAGGTGGTAGGATTGGGCGCCCCCATGGGGAACTGCATCCATCCATCTCTTCTATGTTGCAATTCGCCCAACTTTGTGTTTGTTGTCATAGGTGCGTGCCAGATCTGGTTCATTCTGGTGGAGGAGGGGACGATTCTTAGTGTAGGTTTTGTGTGGAAAGGCAAATCCATGGATTTCAAAATTGTTTCGATGGGAGGACATCTCCATTGTGTGTGATCTCCCATGTTTCCCCTCGTTTTTAGTTTGTTAGCGTTTTTTTAGTACTGTAAAGGCAATTTCTAGTAGAGGAGAATGAAGATGTATGGGGTGGAACCTGATTTCTAGTAGGGGAAGGAGCAGGGGCGGACCTAGAACTGGGCCACGCACCGGGCTGGCCCATGTGTGTAGGCTTTTTAGCTATAATTTTACATATTTTTTCTAATATTTTAATGGAAATTTAGTGCAATTTTTGGGCTAAGCCCAGGGCTGCAGCACGGACTGCCCTGGGTGCAGGTCCGTCCCTGGGAAGGAGGGTGGTAGAGGGGGTGAGGAGAGATGGAGGGTAATGTAAAATGTATTAGCTGGAACCAAATTTTTACTGTTTTTGCATTTGCAATTCTAGTACCACATTATTATTTTTGCATTTATATGATAGGCAGAGGGGATTGGGAATTATAGGTTTACATTAAGATCTTCTAGGCACACAAAGAACAATATATAGCCTAAAATCTTATGTGATATGCAATCTCCTTTCCGGTTTTAACTTCCAAATAACATGTCTCAAAACCTAATGTTATGGTTGATTTTTTCATCTGTCTAATTAGAAATGGGATGTGGTGATTATCTTTTGTATATACTTTTGCAGTGTGTAGAATGCTCATTTAAAATTTGTTATTGTTATCATTTATCCTACACCAATGTATTATGTTTGATTATGCTAGTTAAGATTTTTTGTATTCAGTCTATTTTCATTATCTGTTAGCTATGATAGACCCATATAGTTTCATACCTTTTTTTAGATTTTTTGAATGATATAAACTTGCATAAAATTATAGTTCCTTTTTGTGTGCATGAAATTATAAGTATTACTTAAGCTGTGGCATCGGGCATTGTGTTTAAGTTCATTGGGTTGATGTGTCCGATAATGTGTCACCAAATGCTGATAGCTTAGTCGAAAACAACTCATCTAGTGATGATGTGGTAGTTATTACCCATTTTCGAAAAATAGATCATCTGCTATATGTTTGTTCATTTATTCTTTTCTCATAAGTTGTGATTTCTCTGCATAGGATATTGTCACTTAAAGGAGGAAGAGATTGTTGATGATGCATTTTTTTATTTTTTAGTAAGGAGATACTGATTTTATTTGTCCTTTTTTCTTTTGTCGTTTGGTTTATCTTCTTATTTTTTCTGTTTGCATTCTTTGAATTTTTTTATTATGTTTTTTTGGCTGGTGATACGTCTCCAACGTATCTATAATTTCTTATGATCCATGCTTGTTTTCATACTATTTGCTACATGTTTTGTTTACATCTTATAGCATTTTTATGCATTTTCTGGAACTAACCTATTAACAAGATGCCACAGTGCCAGTTCCTGTTTTCTGCTGTTTTCCCGTTTCAGAAAAGTACTTAATGAAATATTCTCGGAATTGGACGGGACAAAAAGCAGCAGTCTTATAATTCAATGGACTACACGGAGCACGAAGGAGAGGACCTGGAGGGCCGTGGGCCGGCCACACCATAGGGTGGCGCGGGACCCATCCCTGCCGCGCCACCAGGTGGTGTGGGGCCCACGGGAGCCCTCCGACGCCGCCCTTTCTCCTATATATTGCCCCCGACGCATAAAACCTAGAGGGACCCCGTCATATTCCAAAGAAACATCTGCAGCGCCGCCGCCATCGCCGACAAGTTTCGGGGGACAGAAGTCTCTGTTCCGGCACCCTGCCGGGACGGGGATGTGCATCTCCATCGACTCCACCACCATCTTCATCGCCGTTGCTGACTCCCATGATGAGGAGGGAGTAGTTCTCCCTCGGGGCTGAGGGCCGTACCGGTAGCCATGTGGTCTATATCTCTCTCTCCCATGATGTGATCTATATGTGATCATGAGCTTTGCAATCTAGATGTTGTTATGTTACTCAAGTGGGCTTTATTTATGTGATCTCCGGAGACTCCTTGTCCCACGTGTGTAAAGGTGACAGTGTGTGCACCGTGTGGGTCTTTAGACTATATTTCACAAGATACTTGTTCACTGATTTATTATTTGAGTTGGATGTCTATATGAAATTGTGGTGTGTTAGTACCTCCTATGAATGCTCATGGTCCAGTGTGGGGTATTCATTAGTACTTGGGAATATATGTTTGAGGCGTGCTTTTGCATTCCTACACAATGAATTAGTGTTCGTTATCCAGCCGGAGAATACTTCGGAGTAGTATATTGAAGTGCTTATATTTATATTCAATTATGATTGCATTGTTGAGAGTGACCACTGGTGAAAGTATGATCCCTAGGCCTTGTTTCTAAGCATTGAAACACCGTTTACAACAAGTTCTGCTACATGTTTGCTTGCTGCCATTTTTATTTCAGATTGCAATTACTACTTATAATCATCCATATTACTTGTATTTCACTATCTCTTCGCCGAACTAGTGCACCTATACATCTGACAAGTGTATTGGGTGTGTTGGGGACACAAGAGACCTTTTTGTATTGTGATTGCAGGGTTGTTTGAGAGGGATACCTTTGACCTCTACCTCTCTGAGTTCGATAAACCTTGGGTGATTCACTTAAGGGAAACTTGCTGCTGTTCTACAAACCTCTGCTCTTGGAGGCCCAACACTGTCTACAAGAATAGAAGCGTGTGTAGACATCAGCTGGCTATTGAAATTTTGAAGAGGGACTTTGTAAATTTCTGCAGGGATTCCAATATAGGGACAAAGCTTATACTGGATGAGTTCCATTTCAATTTTAATATATGTTTCTTCTTGTATGTTTATTTGATTCATTTACCTTTCTTTATACTCATCCAGAAAAAGGGCAAAAGTCAATGGAATTGGAAAGAATTCGTTCTCTGTATATCCAACGAACTGAAATATTGTTTTGGTTGTTTTCTTGGTTTGGGCAAGAATCATATCCCTTCATCCTTTATCCGTTCTCTTGCTTTGTGTGTTGACCATGATGCTTCACAGATAATTGTGCATGATAAGATAATAAACATTTCAAAAGATTCATTTCACTTTGTGCTTGGATCTATTATACGGAGGTGTTGGAAAACAGTGATGGTGGAATGGACTTAATCATGTCCATTTTCATCTATCACAGGTTCCTCCCATTACGTTTTTCGGCGACAAGCTTAATTCTACCAAAGACTTTACCGACCAAGAGGTTTAACTGTGTTGCATGCAAGTTACTATATCTTGTTTCTTGTACCCCTCTGGCAAGGATCATCTAGAAACCAAGTACATACAGCAACTGGGGGATCCTGAACCAGCAAGTGGTTTTGATCTTTGCTAGTTAACCCATAAGCATGTGATTCTTGGAATAAAGAAAACAATATAGTCCACAAAAGCAACAGGAAGGGAACCGGAAGGTTTTCAATTTTATTTGTTTGCACTTGCGGTAAGCATTGGTCGTCTGCATCACATTTTTCAGTGCTGATACGTATCTTTGATATTTGTGGTTTATTTTTCATCATTTTTATTCTTGACTTTTTCACAAGTTTACTATATTGATTTCTTGATTTTGGTGTCCATATTCCTAGGATGGTCTCTTAGCATGGTGACATGATAAAAAACACCCGAAGTTAGATCGTAAAAATAAAAGAGTGTTCGAGGGGAGGCTGATGAGGAAATATATTGCAAGTTGCTTTAACAATGTATAACTTTTGTTCATCATTTTTTTTCTTTGCATCTTTCAACTAAATTGGAGTTTTTTCACTTGTTTTATTTGCATCCACCTTTTTCATATATGTAGGACGCAAACAGTAGTAACACAACTGGTATGAACTGTGGTATACATTATGAGCATAGGTCGATAGACCACAATGTGACAAGGAAACCATGCATAATAACTTTGGAATGACTTTGTGTGGCCATGTAAATTTTTGGGGTTCTTTTTTCAATGTTGCTTTCGCCTTTTTATGATCGCAACTGTAAGTGTGATTCATCATTTTTCATATTTTATATGTCTTTTTTCACACAGACAATAAAGTATATTTTTACATTGTTCAAACTATTAATTTCCCACAAGTGTGCAATAGTAACAACTCTGAATTGTTAGTTACCAATATTCTCCGGTTCTTAGTAGACACACGCCCTTGGTACAAGTGCGATAGTAACCTCGAGAACGATCTTGAGCATTTGGATACTAGGAATATTCTAGTATGAAATATTGGCACATTGAAACAACCTCTATTTAGAAGATGAAATTCAAAGCATTGTCTGCCAATTCTGGTTATAGGTTTTTACAGTAACTCTACTTTATTTATTTTTCAATTTTCGCAACCTATGCATTCTCTATCTAGTCTTAGTTGCAAAGGAAGATAAATTATCTTGTGATTTTTTCATATCCTTTAGGGAGAGTAAAGAACCTGGAGACTATGTGGCGGCCATGAAGACGTAGGAGCGGGGCTCCGTCCATGGTGCACTAAAGCCGACGTCTCCAGGAGCAGTACATTTGTGAAGTAGTAGCTACGTAGAAAACGAAGAGCACTAGTCGACTGTGAAGATATAGGACCATGGCTCCCTCAACGGTGCATTGATGCCTGTGTTGTCGGTTGAGCTTTCGTACAACAGGGCGAAGATGAAGACAGTGAATAACCGACGACCCTCTAGCTGTAGGAACGGGGCTCTGTCGACGAAGGACCCGACTTCACCGTGATAAAAGACATGACAATAACATTCACTCGGGACAAGACAAAGACATGGCATTCAAATGAATGTAGCTGAAGGCATTTCGATCAACACATGATAAAGACAATATATCCAAATACGGTGCAACAAAAGATAGAAATGAAACATGAAACCAAAACAGGACATCCGAAGTATGGACAAAACAATCGATCAATGGAAAACATATAACCATATTATAGGCCTCCCGAAGTGGGCTTTCTCAGGTATGCATTGTAGTAGGCCTTATTACATCCTGGGTGATTTAGATTCATGGGCCGGAGCTGTTTCCACCCCGCACCATTTTCATTTCTGCTTGAAAATTGTTCCGACGAATCCCTGCCGCGTGTACCTCAGCTAGTGCTTGCAAATCAGTTGTCACTCAATGTTGGACATTTCCCTTTTTTTCTTTTTTTTTGAGAAACCCCAGGATTTCTAAAAGGGACACGTAAAGTACTCGTATAAATTTGTTTTTGACATAAGACGAACGACCACGAATTCACCTGCTCATATATATTTTCACAAACGGGCATGTACCATGTCCATCGCAGAATGATCAAGGCACAAATACCAGTACAGCACAGACACACGAGACGGGTCCTGCACCTGCACGCGAGCAGTACGTATATACACGCCGGAGATCGCGAACCCTGCACTGCACCTGAGGCTGTCGTCGGCCGGGCCAGCACCGCCGCGGGACGTCACTACCCGGCGAGACCCCCGCTGTCCCCGGTCCCATACCCCACCGGCGGCAGGGGACGCAGCGCCACGTCCGGCTGTCGTCGATCGTCGCTGCCACGGGGAGGCCATGCCGGCCCCACACCGCCGCCCGCGTACTCCGCCTTAACTGACCGACCCGCGACCCCGGCCCGGCGGGCGGCCGCAGCTCGAACGTACGTGCTTCGTAGATCCTCCCATGCACAGCACTGACGCATTGCCATCGGGCATTCATTCAGCGCCGCCCGCGCGCGCGAGAGGCGCCCGTATGTCGTACCTAGCCGCGGTCGACGACGCATCATGGCGAGGTCGTCGTACGTAGTGCTTGGAACATGATGGGTGTTCTCGGATGGGCCCGACCGAATAACGCCCACGCCCATGTGGGCGCCCAGGCCCGCATGGGCCACCACGATCACTCGTCGTACGCCCCCACTTGCCGCAGGCACCGGCCGGAAACTTCCTCCGCCGTCCGCCCGCCGTTGGTCCTCTTCCCCGGTTTGCTGTCCCTTGTCCCTTCCTCTTTTCCTCGGATGGAGACCGGTCTTGGACTTCCACGATCACTCGTCGAGGAGCGTTTTGACTCGACGAGCTGCTGTGTGTGTGTGTCTGAATGGTTGGTACGAGCCATGTTTGGCATGCGCATGGTGGTCGTTGGAGATGGCCTAAGACAGCCGGCCAACACCATGCGGTCCAGCAGACGTCGGGCATGTAGGCCCGACCAGGATCAGCATAGGGAACATCGCAAAAGATCCTCACTCCTCGCTTCACACTTCACACACGCCGGTGTGGCTCCGTAGTACACGTATTAACATTTAACAGTGACCTGATAGGGTGTGACTTGCCTTGCCCATGCCAATATCCCCATGGTAAAAGATTTCATCCAACCCATGCCAATATCTGTTTTCAAAACACAAGCTATACCCTATACTCGGCCACTGTTGTTGCGTAGTACTCCTACTATACGTATGATGCTGGGATCTGTTTCTTGTCCCTTCCTCTTTTCCTCGGATGGAGACCGGTCTTGGACTTCCACGCCACCATTCTTTACTGCAGCCCGCCCGCCCGTACGGATCGATCGTCGTCGTCGTCTCCATCCATCAGACTATCTATATACCGCCGCTGAACATCCAACCATCCTTTGTGGTCAGGGAAATTAAATTACTTGCTGCTGAGTTGACCCCTGCAACTTGCCAAACAAGACCGCAACTGCAATCGCTTTCTCACTCCAGTTTTGACGAGTTCAGCACTACTACTACAAGTGATCGCATTGCCCTACTCGACGCACTGCCGTATATATACAGTACGTACTATGTAACTACATATCCTGGGACATTCGAGCCTCTGTTTCTCCGACTTTTTACAGCTCCGATCCAAGTCCACCAACTTGCAAAGTCACTAGTACGGCAGCCATGAATGATGAACCAAGCGCCTTTGACTCGGCGATTAGACGCGTAATAGCATCAATGGTCCATAATTGGCTTGCATCTACTCGTACTACTTAATTAATTGTTGCCGCAGAGGCGCTGACTCGCTCTTTGTTTTTGTTCTCGTTTTTTTTGCGGGGACTGACACTGACTCGCTCATCAACGCCAACTGTCCTCTGAATTCTGAGAGGGACGTGACAGGATTATTTACCGCCAGCTTCAATGCGACACTCCCAGTTTGGACCGTCAAGCCGCTACTCGTATCGGCAAGTCCAATGGGCAGAGTTACTCCACCCCAACTCAAGTCCCTTTCTGGAGCCACGTCAAAGACGAGGAGAACTTGCATTTTTCCTACTCCAACCAACGCTGTCTCCGTATCCCGTCCTAGTACTTTATTTAGACCGTGGAAGTCTCCCCTTAATTTGGCGTATTGTGAAGAATTTTTGACCGATCGGGGTCAACCATTTGATAATGTTTTGATTTTGTGTTCCGTTTTGGATTTCAATGATGGTGACAACTTATAGAATGACGACTTTGGGGATTTTGCTGAGGCTATCATGGTCCGTGACACACGGAAGAAAGTCATGGGATGAAAACCGCTGATGTCCTTAGCCCACAGGATATGGCAATGGCGGCGCACTCTTACTTGAAAATGTTGTTATTGAAGCAACAATAATCGTATCCGTGTAAAAATCCTTGTCATGTCCTTCGTCGGATGAATCCAGCAATAGCTGCACACAAGCAATGGTTTCCTGATCTGATCCCTTCGATCCCTTCTAAGTTACACGTATGTCACTAATCACTTTCCGCGCTATCCTCTGGTGAAGATGTGCATGTAGATGGCGCTTGCACCGTATCTGCCCCATCTCGTGGCACACCTTGTCATAGTCTAGCAGGAGGCGATGGGCTACTAGTGGGATTAAGAGTTTTATGTCACTGATTGTGTACCTGTTACTTTCTCTGAGTTAGAATTGGGCTGTTACTTTCTCTGAGTTACTAGGAGGGTGGAGTTTTGGCACCTGGGAAGGAGCATATGCACCCATGTTACAAAGTGATTTTCTCCGCCTAGTGATATATAGAAGGGCCTCTTGCTTCTATTTTAGGGATTTGATTCTTATTAGTTTCAGCGTCATTTAGGTCTTTGCATCAGATTTAATAGTAACATGTCGTCATTTTGTTTTAGCTGATTTTTTTTCATATCCTAAAATTTCAAATCAATGCCTTGGATACCGTGTGAAGAAAGTTTGGAGTGACATGTAGAGGGTGTGAGGATTATCCTTTCGTTTTCCAAAGAAGTGAAAGATAAATTGTAGTATAGGATATTGTCCGTCGATATGTACGTTAGCGTGACACTTATTATACGAGAGAGAAAAATATAGAAATTGCCGAAGACTATAAAAATGACCAAAAAAAACTTGTGCTTGAAATTTGAGAAAAAACAATATATCTTTTATTCTGTGCAACTACACATCAAAGGTATGTATTGAATTTTCTGCGCATGCTAGAACTATTGCCTCCCAGATGTGGTAAACTGGTATTTTTCCAAACAACACGAGTTAGCATAGCCGGTCTCAGACTATATGGAACTTGGTATTTTTCCAGAAAAAAGAATACTTCAAAGTAAGCTAAGACAATTGATTCGAGTAGATATGCCCTACCTATTCGATAAAAATAATATGAATATAGAGTTAGTTCGAACTTCGAAGGTTACACACACACAAAAAAAAGTGTCCTAAAAAACAAAAAAGATAACTCTATTTTTTTATTGTAGTCATATAGTATTTGTCTTTTTGTGTACACCACACATATGAAAAGGAGTGTTGATGATATATCTTATAATTTTTTTCTAGAATACACCCTGGAAAGGTGTATCTCATATCATAGAAGGGGTGCCAAAATGGCAAGTTTTACAACATCGTCGGCGACGGCCTCGACGCTGCAACCGGGGTAGCAGCTCCCCGAAACGGAAAAAATAAGCCTAGTCACCTACTGGCCACCTCTCCGGCGTCGGCGGGGGAAACCCAAACACCTCTTCGCGGAAGAGACCCGCCCTATGCCAAGCTTCATAATCTGCTCTAATCTTACTTTTCACCACCGCGACTGATGGAGCGGCCCCCTCAAACACTACGTCATTCCTATGCCGCCACAGACACCAGAAGACAAGGGTCAAGGTCGTCCATAGGTTCCTCACTTCCCGACGGCCAGCTGACCGACCCGTCCACCACTCCAACAAAGCGGGAGTCTACCTCTGGCATCCACGCTATTTTCCTCCAGAATCTCAATGTGGATGCCCACACCTCCCGCGCCAGCACACAGCCAAGAAGAAGATGTTGAATCGTCTCCTGCTCTTGGTCACAGAAGGGGCACAACGTTGGGTGTGGGAGCCCTCTGCGTTGAAGGCGGTCAGCCGTCCAGCATCTATTTTTGGAGATCAGCCACGCGAAGAAACGATAGTGTGGAGGAGCTCTTGACCTCCAAATCTGATCCACGCCTTCCGCCCGTGTCCTGGCAACGAAGAAGGCCTTGTATGCCGATCGAGAAGAGAAATGTCCGTCTCTCTCCCACTTCCAAACATGTGAATCTGCTACCGATGGGTCCAACTGCACCTCTCGTAGCTGCTCCCAAAGGAGGAAAAACTCATCTAGTGCCTCCCTTGTCAGGTTCGGTCCACAGTCTCGAAGCCACGCGCCTTGCAGCCCCTGTCGAACTGTGCGTGTCGCGAGAGTCCATTTTATATCTTATAATCACATACAACATATCTATGTAGGTGTGCAATTGGTTATCTTTTAGGCCTTAAAACGAGCGTTTAAAATTTGTTTATTTAGGGAAGGGCACTATCTAGCAAGGGGACGCTGGCCCCGCTCGCGGAGACGCGGGAGGGAAAGGTAGCGCGCGCCGGCCAGCGAAGCAAATCCGGCCGTTCGACCGTCCGTACGCGCACGAACCGCGTTGCGCTGCCACCAAGCCACGGCACACACACAAATCAATGTGGTACGACTCGGCGGCAGGCCCGCCGGCGCGACGTCGCCGTCTCAGCCAGCGCCCAGCGGGGCAACAGTGCGCGCACGACGCCGGGTTCGCGACAGCGCCGCCGCCGACGGCACCGACACGGACGGGACGTACGGGGGTAGGACCGTAGGAGGCGTCGCCGCCGTACGTCAGTGGCTCTCCGCCGCCCTCCGGGCCCTGCTCGCGACGTAGTACGGGCTTGATGTCCACGACGTACGCGGCGCCTATCTTTGACCCGTCAGCTCGGGCGCGTTCTGCCGCTTCCGGTAGGCGCGAGCGGGACAGCTCGCCGTGCATCTGCATCTGCAGGCGGGAGGCGCCGTCATCTGGTGCTCCACCGAGCCCATCGCTGCGGCGCCTGCCAGGAGCTCACCGGCCTAGACCACGTGAGGACTACTAAGGCACACTTCTTTTGGGCTTCCTGAGCAGCTTCGAGGTCCACAACCGCTGAAGCCCAAAAGAAGTCTCTAGATTCTGGCCCGCTTATTTCCACCGAGAAGCGTTGCCGCTGTGTATTCGCAGAAACCAGGAACGAGCAGATCCCGAGCTTCTCGTCTCGGCAGCGAAACGTTACGAGGAGAGGGACCAGAAACGAACGAACCTGAGGTTGTCATCCCTCACTCCCGCAGCCGCCGCTTGCCATCCCCGCCACCGCGCTCTCCGACCCCGGCCGCCGCCAGATCTAGCACCGCCGTCGCCGGGTCCCGCTGCTCCGCCTCGAATCCTCTCCGCCCCGAAGCTCTCCCGCCCTGAAGATCGCCCACCACGACCTAGGGTTCGTCGCCGCCACCGCTCCACCGTCGCCGTCGCCGGCCCCGCCCTCCGCCCCGGCCGCTCCGCCTCCGCTCCGGCCGCTCGCCCCATCCACCGGATGGGGCTCATCCTCCCGATTCGATCTGCTCCACCTCCGCCCAAGTCGATCTCCTCCGCCTCTCCGAACGGGGCATCTCCGCCCAAGTCGATCTCCTCCACATCCCGTTGACCTCTCCCCTTGGCCTCATCTCTGCCCGAGCTCGATCTCCTCCACCCAGGAGCCCAAATTTCTAAAGCCCGAAAGAAGTCTCCTCTCCCAGTTTCTAGAGTTTATCTCCACCGCAGTTTCCCCAAACCGAAACCCAGAAGCAAGCTTCTGCATAAGCAGGAGCCCAAAGAAGTGCCTAAGCAGCACTACAGTTCTACAAATACTCCTATTCGATAAGAAATGTACACATAGCTACTATGGGAACAACTCTTAATTAAGATCACTTCCAGATAACAGTATATGCCCTAGGAGAATTTGATTAGTCACATACGCCACACGGGCGCCCACGTAGTTGAGGCCCAACTTGGACCATAAGTCACACCTATCATATGCAGGTGCCGTTGTATAGTTTATATTATAGGCCCAGTTTATATATAAACTATACAACGGCGCCGAATTCAAAACGAAATTTGAACGATATAATCATTTGGTGCCTATATATTCTTTAAATCGATCATGAAAGCAAAGTTTCGGTTTAGCAAAAACAAAGCAACTTGTATATTTTCACCTAGTTGACATTTTCTAAGGAGTTAATTGCATTTTCACTAATCAAACATGTACTTTTTAGAGATTGACTTATATATAAGAAAATCTCACACGACTTAGAATAAGCAAAACCAATACTTTTTGTGGGACACAATACACATAGTATTGGTATAATTGATGGTAAATAGTTGCGTCTTTACAATATGTGGGCTCCCTCATATATAATTTTATAATAGTGAGTCCTAAAAATCTTGTTAGTTGTTATGTTATGTTCTACTTATTGACAAAAAAGACCTTTGTAGGAGTTCTCCCAGTTCTTCGCTGCATAATTGACACCAGCGGCATGGTATATTATTAAACAATGTCTCTCATACTTATACCACAAAAAATTTATATATGAAAATTAAAACAAAGACCATCTTCTCGAGAGTGAGTGAGTACCAGTTGGCATCTTCAAAAATGGTGCAAAATTTGCATGATATATTAAGAACCGAGATTTATTTTGTGTTATTTTTTAAAACTAACGAAGCAATGGCCGAGAAGTGGTCGACGAGGGTCAAAACACGTTGACGGGGATGGTCTACGTAGCAAATCGTCGCCTCTGAGAAGAAGAGGTTGAGGAGAGTCTATAGTAGATACTCCAAAGAGAACG
>QRDG01000500.1:104473-233374 GCA_012064385.1 Puccinellia tenuiflora
TCCACTCCGTTCTGTAAAATTCCCCGGCCAGATTTGTACAGTGAGTTTGCAAGTCGAGAAATAAAAAATAGAGGGCATGATACGTGATCGTCGGCGTAGCCCAGATTGCCGTCGGCATAGGGCTACGCCGACGGCTGCCGTCGGTATATGGCCGTCGGCGTAACAGGGCATCGGCGTAGATCAAATTGCCGTCGGCGTAGGGCTATGAATATAATTTTTTATTTCTACTTTTAATTCTATTCCGAAATTTCCCACTTAGCCACACAATTAATCTCTGATTACACACTTAATATCAGGTCAAAGTATTTACCCTGGCCAAACTTCCTATTCGGTCACCCATCCTCAAATTGCTCCAGCCCAAGCACGCTTAACTTTTAATTTTCTTCCAAATTAGCTTCCACAAGTTAGAACTTACTGATATTAGTATCATATCAATCATATTAACCCCTGGGTCATGATGTTAAACTTTTTTATTGTTTAAATTTTAAAATTTTATTTGAATAAATAACAATGATTATGTAATAATATTTTTTGAATAAATAACAATAAAATGAATTTTACTTTAATTTTTCCTTTTTACATTTAAAATGGAATAATTCATATCTTTAAATCCGTAAATCGAAATTTGACAAATAAAATGTCTAAGTCGATTAGAAAAATGAGAGGAATTCAAATATGACATCCATATCATCTTTTGCATCACAGAAACAATGGTTCCGAAGGGATTTTTCAAATTATTTTTATAAATATCATTTTCCTTTTTCTAAGTGGCAAAAATGACTTTTTTTGTGAACCAAGTACAAAAAATATGGTGCAAAATGCCACCCATCTCATTCTTACAAAGAGTAGTGCATATTTGATGGATAATCCCAAAGTATTAGAAATTTTCTTGATTTCTATCTAATTTTGCCCAGTTAAATGAGTTTATGCTGATGAATATTAGGTCAAAGTATTTACCCTGGTCAAACTTCCAAAAGTAATCCAAATTTGAACTACAAGTTTTTGATAGTTAGGTCTGATTTAAAAAAAAATCATTTTAACGTACACAACTAGTGGTCATATCACATAAACATCGATATTTTTAGACGATGAATAGTCATGGTGGCCATTTTGACCGTGTTTTTGAAAAAAAATCAAATAAAGTGAAAAAACCTCAAAAAAATATATGGTGAAAATGGCACCCATCTAATTTGCACAAAGAGTAGCCCACATTTTATGAATAATCCCCAAGTATTAGGAATTTTCTTGATTTCTACCTAATTACGCCTAGTTAAATGAGTTTATGCCGATTTTTTGAAAGTAATTTTGCCTAGTTAAATAATTTTTTGTGATGCAAAAGACTATATAGTTGTCATATTTGGATTCCTCTCATTTTTCTAATCGATTTAGACATTTTATTTTTTAAATTTCGATTTATGGATTTAAAGATATGAATTATTCCATATTAAATAAAAAATAGAAAAAAAAAATGAAAAACATAGCTATGCCGACGGCTTTGCCGTCGGCGTAGCCCTGTACGCCAACGGTTAATCTGGGCAGTCCAGCTCAGCCCCTACGCCGACGGCCCCGACAAAAAGCCGTCGGCGTAGGCGGTGGCCGTCGGCACAGAGAGCCTTTCCTGTTGTGGATTCTGGTCACAACTTTTCACATATGCGTGTGTTTGTTCATTTTCGTATGTGGTCGATCTGTGTACGAATCCCAATAACTGGGGTATGGGAAAACAATGGAGGTTGATTAATTTTCTTGGGTTCATGTGAATCCAACGGCACTTGGGATGGGACATCCGATGGATCGACGTGCTATGCTAGCTTGTTGTTAGCTTGTTGTGTGGATTAGAAACCTTCAGCTTGATTCTAGTTGGTAAACTCAGTTGAGAATCTGAGATAGTTGATGCGTTTTCATAACAAGACGATAACGACCCATTCAAAAAAAAAAAAAAACAGACTCAAAATCAAAGGAAATCACATTTCAGACATGGAATTGAAACATATCTGCATTGTTCTGGCGGCAGGCAAGCGAATGTTTTCGACACCAAAACGCACGAGCTTTATTGATTTTTACCCAGAAGTTTACAGAGCGGAGTGCATACACTTTGTTTTTCCAAAAATAATACTGTATGTGCACGCACTGTTCCATTCCATATCCTTGTGTTCG
Source organism: Puccinellia tenuiflora (assembly GCA_012064385.1). Classification (NCBI taxonomy): domain Eukaryota; kingdom Viridiplantae; phylum Streptophyta; class Magnoliopsida; order Poales; family Poaceae; genus Puccinellia; species Puccinellia tenuiflora. Next base: position 106,628 of record QRDG01000500.1, read on the forward strand.
TGGACTCCTGGATTGATCTGCTCGTAGCCGGCGGCTCACGCGGACTCGGTGACCGCGAACGTGAACCCCGTACCTTGCAGCGCATCCTCGACGATCTTGTCCAGACGCTCCGCCATGACCGGCGTCATGTGGTTGCTCCAGTCTCCTGCGACCCCCTTCCGGAAGAAGGACTCGTTCTTGATATTGCTCACGTACTTCTGGCTTCCATTCTTATTCACCTCCATGTTCTTCAGGGTGTCGATGCTACAGAGCTCGACGATATCTTTCACTACCCCCGCCTCCTCCTCCTCGCTGGTGAACGCGCACCCCATGAACTCCGCCAGCTTCCTCACGTTGCCCTCCGGGTCACACAGCATCTCCTCGTACCGGAGGAACAAAACCTTGTCAGGGAGTTTCTGGCTGGCCTCCCCAGTAGCCGGAGACGTGGCGCCACTGCGGACCGAAGATGACACGGCCGTTGCAGAAGTGCTCGAACGCCTCCTCTATCGTGTATGACCTGGGGGGTTTGCCGTCGTCGTTGGCATCTCCCGCGAGCTTCTTCTTGATGAACAACCACATGGAGACGAGCGCGTCCTTGGGGTCCCGGCATACGTACACAATCCGGCCGCCAAAGCCATCCTCCGCCGCGACGCTCGCCGGCAAAAGAGGGTAGGGAGTGTGGGTGGCGAGCACGCGCGGCGAAGGGAGCCCCGCGAACACGTCTTCTTCTCCGTCCGCCGAGCGTGCAAAGGCCATCTCAAAGAAATTGACGCAGTCGTGGGGGTTACGGCGGCGGAGCGGGTGGTCGGGGTCGCGCGGCGGGTGGTCGGCCCGGTGGACCGTGGTGAAGGCGAGGGCCTTCACCCAGGTGGTGCCGGACTTGGGGAAGCTGGCCAGGAGGACATCGGACGACCTCGGCTTGAACCGGGCGCGTGTGGCGGCGATGCCCGGGAGAAACGGCTCGGGAAGCCAGAAGCCGCCGTACTGCCTGAGCGGGGACAACGGGCACCGTGTCTCGAGTGGGAGCGAGGAGATCACGAAGTCGGGGTCCTCGTCGGGAGACGCGGCCATTGATCGGTACGTTTTGTGTTGGGTGCATTCGAGCTTGTCCTGCCATATATAGTACTACGTACTTGTAGATTACTTCATTATTATCCTTTTTTAGAGATAGTTGACCACCCCTACCGCGCGGTTTGGAGCTGCTTTGGTTTATCATCATGCACGATCGATCGAGATCCTACATCGATCAGAAGATACTGTAGTTTATTTCCACGAGCTTTAGTTTTATCTGCCACTCTGCCCCAGTAGTGTAGTTAACTTGGTACGCAGCGGTGGATCTACTCTTAATTAGCTACTACGAGTAGGATAAGTTTTTTCGTCAGTATCAAGCAGCGTCTACGTCCATTCATACATACATAGTATACTTGTTGAAGATGTTGGCTCGAAGTTTTACGTCAAGGGGAAAAACCTCATATTTGGCAACTCTTGATTAGAAAATCGGAAATATCAGCCTATTGTTGACGAATCGATCCTTTTTCGAGTTATTGTCTTTGAGTACGATGGTTGGCTTTTTTTTAGGTGGAACAGTAGGTTTGTTGTGAGATTTATTAATCATTAAACAATACTGTAGTTACATCGTTTATGTCATATATATAGGATCAATCAGTTCTCATGTACGTGAGTGTAAATATGCACACCTCCTCTAGTACGACGGTTGGCTCTATGCTGTTATGTCAATGGAATACGTCCACCGGTAAGGGAGTCACACAGTGCTGGTGTGAAATGGAAAATGTATGCACAAGTCTAGCGGCAGCGAATGTTTTTTACTTGGAAAACAAAAAACGCACAAGTTTTTACTGAATTTTACTCAGATTGTACAGAACGGAGTGGATATGTTGTTTGTTTTTAATTTGTGTGGTCATCACATACGACCGGCGGCTCACACGGACTCGGTGACCGCGAACGTGCAGCGCGTCCTTGACGATCTTGTCCAGACGCTCCCGTCATGGCCTTGTTGCTCCAGTCTCGGAAGGACCCATTCTTCACGTGCTTCTGGCTCCCTTTCTTGTTTGCCTCCAATTAGTTCTTTAGGGTGTCGATGCTGCAGAGCTCGACGATGTCTTTCACTCCTCCTCAATGGAGAACACACACCCCATGAACTCCGCTAGCTTCCTCATGTTCCCTAGCTACCGGGACACGGAGCATCTCCTCGTACCGGAGGAAGAGCACCTTGTCGGGGAGCTTCTGGCTCGCCTCCCAATAGTCGGCGACATGGCGCCACAGCGGGCCAAAGCTGTCTCGGCCGTCACAGAAGTGCTCGAATGTGTCCTTGATCGTGTATGTCATCGGGCAGGTTGGCATCTGCGAGTACCTTCTTGGTGAAGAACCACAAGGAGACGAGTGCATCCTTGGGGTCCCTGCAGATGTACACGGTCCGGCGAACGAACCCGTCCTTCGCTGCGATGCACGCTGGCAGGTGGGTGTAAGGAATGTGAGTAGCGAGCTCACACGGCAAAGGGAGCGCCGCGAACACGTCCCCGTGGTCAGCCCACTCCAAGTACATGACGCAGTATGGGGGTTAAAACGATGGAGCGGGTGGTCATGAGGGCCTTGTGTTAGGTGGTGCCGGACTTGGGGAAGCTGGCGAGGAGGACATTGGATGGCCTTAGCGTAAACCATCATGCCTAAGCGGGAACGGCGGGCACCGTGTCTGGAGTGGGAGAGAGGAGATCACGAGCTCGGGGGACACAGTTTCAGTGACTTTGTGTACTAAAGTCTCACAATGACTTTCTCCATGTGTGCGCCGTCCGATCAAGATCCAACGGATACGGGTGATCTAAATTTTGATGTCAAAATTCAAACTATTCAAATAAAATTTAAAAAATTCCAGTAAATCATACATATTTCATTTAGTATTCTGGAAGAGTTTCATTTTATTTCGATAAATAGTTTATGATTAAATAGCCTTTTTATGTTTTGATCTTAAAATGTAATTAAATCATAATCCCAATGAATCCAATCTTTCTCGGAATACTTAATGGAACATATATGCTGTCCTGAATGTTATTCAAATTTTCGGAATCGTTTGAGTTTTGACTCTGAATCAACTGCGTTTATTCGATCTTGATCGGAGGACACATGCACATGTAGAAAAAAAAACGTTTAGATGTCATTAATACACAAAGTCAATGAAGCTCTGTCCGAGCTCGGGCATGTGGTCCTCATCGGGAGACGTGGTCATTTATTGGTACGGTGGTCGGTGCATTGGTGCACGTCTCTGCCATACTCGCGGTATTGTCATCTGTTTTAGAGATAGTTGACATCGCACTAGTAGAAAACGGACCTTTAGTCCCGGGTCGAAAGGGTCTTTAGTCCCAGTTGTGCAACCGGGACTACGCAATCGGGACTAAAGGTCCAACCCTTTAGTCCCGGTTGTGTTACGAAAAAAACGTTTAGATGTCATTAATACACAAAGTCAATGAAGCTCTGTCCGAGCTCGGGCATGTGGTCCTCGTCGGGAGACGCGGTCATTTATTGGTACGGTGGTCGGTGCATTGGTGCACGTCTCTGCCATACTCGCGGTATTGTCATTTGTTTTAGAGATAGTTGCCATCGCACTAGTAGAAAACGGACCTTTAGTCCTGGGTCGAAAGGGCCTTTAGTTCCAGTTGTGCAACCGGGACTGCGTAATCGGGACTAAAGGTCCAACCCTTTAGTCCCGGTTGTGTTATGAAAAAACGTTTAGATGTCATTAATACACAAAGTCAATGAAACTCTGTCCGAGCTCGGGCATCTGGTCCTCGTCGGGAGACGCGGTCATTTATTGGTACGGTGGTCGGTGCATTGGTGCAAGTCTCTGCCATACTCGCGGTATTGTCATTTGTTTTAGAGATAGTTGCCATCGTACTAGTAGAAAACAGACCTTTTCCTGGGTCGAAAGGGCCTTTAGTCCCAGTTGTGCAACTGGGACTGCGCAATCGGGACTAAAGGTCCAACGTTACGAACCGGGACTAAAGGTCCCTCCTCCTAGGCGCTCGGGCGCTGCGGCTGGAGGACCTTTAGTCCCGGTTTGTAACATCAACCGGGACTAAAGGTCCTATTTTATTCGATTTTAATTTTTTCGAGTTTTTTTTGAATCTTTGAATTAAGTGTCAGTTTAATCTCGAATCACCCCTAATTTCACCATCCACTGCTCCACCCATACTCACACTTGTAGGCAAACTTGCCGATTGGTCACCCATCCTCACACAACTCCACCCTCAACAAGCTTAACTTTTGAGTTCTTTCCCAACTAGCTTCCAACATTGCATTGAGTACATCTTGATAATACTATGCTATCAATCTTATTATCCCCTACATTTTGATGGCACATGATATTATTTTTTGAATTCCAAACCTATATTAACCTATATAACAACAATGATTAAGTAATACTAATCTTTATGCAGAAATCAATTATTAATTCAAAAAAATTCAAAAAAAATAAAATAATTTGAATTTCCGGTAAGAACTTAAATCTTTCTACACTGATGGCACATTATATAATTTTTGAATTCCAAACCTATATTAGCATAAAAATAATGATTAATTAATATTAATCTTTATGTAGAAATCAATTATTAATTCCAAAAAAATAAAAAATTTTAAAATAATTTGAATTTCTGGGAAAAATCTTCCAGCTTTCATAGTTCCCTTTGGAATTTTGAAAATCTAAAAAAAATCCCAAACGGGTAGGCATGAGAGGCAAAAATTCTGTTTTTTTTCCAAAAACCTTTAGTCCGGGTTGGTGGCTCCAACCGGGACTAAAGGTTGCGGCACCTTTAGTCCCGGTTTGTATCTCCAACCGGGACTAAAGGTTCCGTTTGAACCGGGATTAAAGGTGTGCGACCGTCCTAGCCATTTAAACCGGGACTAATTGCGGACTAATGCTCCCATTAGTCCCGGTTTGTAACACAACCGGGACTACAAACCAGGACTAAAGGTCGCAGGGCCTCTGGACGAAAGGTCCATTTTCTACTAGTGTCGCCTGTTGGTTGGAGCTTCTATAGTTTATCATGCACTAGGTGCTTATCAGAAAGATGGTTTATTTCCACGTACTAAGAGCATCGCTTCCACTAACCACATTAGTTATCCTCAACGGTACTGTATGATTGATTACCTTTGTGCGTTAATTATCCTCAACGGTACCTCTATGATTGATCACTGTCGCGATGTGTCTCAATTATCTAGGATACCGATCTCGATCTGTCATTATTGCAAAGAAGAAATTGGACAAAATCATGCGCTCTTTTTTTTGGAAAAGAAAGGAGGACGCTAGTGGGGGAAGTTGTTTGGTCAATTGGAAGAAGTGCTGCACCCCCCATAGCCTTGGTGGTCTGGGCATTCTCGACTTAGAGAGATTCAGCCGCGCTCTGCGGCTCGGTGGATTTGGGCTGAATGGATGCATCCGACCAAGCCCTGGATCAGCTCCCCAACACCTTGTGACAAGCCGGACCGGGAGCTTTTCTTTACTTGTTCATCTGTTCATGTTCATGATGGCAAGACGGCCAGATTTTGGCATAATGATTGGCTGTTTGGAGAGGCCCCTAAAACTCTTGCCCCCGGCATTTTCAATCTTGTTTGGTGAAAAAATAAATCGGTCTTCGAGGAGCTGCATGATGGTCTTTGGATCCGGTCTGTCCAACGAAAGATCACCTCTCCGGCTCTTCTAGACGAATTCATCGTGCTTTGGTCTCGTCTTGCAAACTTTCAGCTGCAGCCGGGGTTGCCGGACTTTGTCACTTGGAAGCTCACTGTGGATGGCATATACACTTCCAGTTCCTCGGAACCTTTGATGCACACCACACCTAGATTATTTGGAAGGCGAAAGTGGAAAACAAATGCAAATTCTTCGCCTAGACTCTGGTACAAAAGAAAATTCTAACCTCGGACAATCTAGCGCTTCGTGGGCTCGTGGGCTCGTGGCTGGAGCATTCAGTCCCCTTGCCCTCTCTGCCACCTTCATGCCTAGACGTCTACTCACCTCTGTCTTTCGTGCTCTTATGCGTGGGAGGTTTGGTCTTCGGTTATGGGGGCCTCAGGTTTTGACCTCTCTCTGTTGGTGCAGCCAAATGAGTCTACTACCTTGCACGACTGGTGGAAAGCGGCAACTGGATCGTGCTCCGAAGGAGCGTCGGCGAGAATTCAATGGAAATGCTATCTACATCATGTGGAATATCTGGAAGGAAAGAAATCGTCGCATCTTTCAGAGCGTCTCGGCGCTTGCCTCAGACGTGGTAGTCTTGGCCCCTTCGGCCATCGACCTTCGCAAACTAGCTTTCGACCCTCCTTGAGTGCTTCTATGTATATTTTTCTTTTGGCTGGTTTTAACCGGCTTTGCCTTTGGGCACCCCTTGTGAATATTTCTCCTACATAAGTAAAATCGGCAGAGATCCGGCCCGCTTCGGCAAAAAAAAAAATCGAATCAAATGCTACTCGCAAATTGATAAGCATGGAAGCTCGTGCGTTTTCCGGTAGCGACGTTGGATGGTAGCACCGGCATCAACAATGTGCGTGCACCAGTAAAACAATATTTATACTCAATCAACATTAGTGGTGCGTTGTCCAAGGGTCACATCAAGTATTTATCCAAATATCAATGACGTGTTAAAATGACCTCAATGACATCAATAACACATTACTAAAAGCATGACACGAGATTAACATGCCACTGGTATGTGAAATCTAGTATCCTGACCCGACACAAGTTATTAGTGGCGTGATGCAACCACTAGTAACATTGTTACTTGTAGCGTGCGGACTAATGGGTATGCTACCAGTAACCAGACCAATTTGTCTGAGAGGAAAAAAGCTCGACAAGTTACTACTATATTTACCCAACTAGTGGTGCATTGTCAAAAGGTCACGTCAACTAGTATTTACCCAAGTATCACTGATGTGTTAAAACGACCTCAATGTAATCAATAACACATTACTAGTGGCGTGACACTAGATTAACACGTCACAGGTATGTGGGACTCAGTATCCTGACTTGACATAAGTTAGTAGTGGTCGCGAGGCAGCCACTAGTACCATGGTTACTCGTAGCGTTCGGACAAATGGGCGCTAACAGTAACCATACCAATTTGTTTGAAAGGAAAAAAAAAAGCTCGACCAGTTACTACTGGTATGTCGTAGTGTGGGGCTAATAGGCACGCCACTAATATTTTGTGGCATGTTTTTTTAAGCAAGTATAAAAATTAACACCACTCCAATTTTCACACGAAGTAGACCATATTGGATGGACAATTCCAACTTTTATGAGTTTTCAAGCTTTACATCTCCGATTTTTACCCCGTTTAGAAAAAATGAAAGAAAATGAACTTTAAAAAATGTGATCCTTCCACAAGTATTCCTTTTAAGATCAATATTATTGGTCGAGTCGGAATCTAGATCATATTCGGCGCACATGAGATGTTTAAGGTGGTAGATTGGATCTACCGGCGCATCGAGTAATTTACAAAAACACATAATAATGCTGAAATGGATATAACTTTGGCATACAAATTTAAATTGAGCCGAATTTCACCAACTTTTAGCCAATTTCAATGTTTTTAACTTGTTAAATTTGTCCTAAAAAATAGAATTTCGTACGTTTCAAGTTTTGGTGCTAGAATACTAGTGTTGTGTGGGTTGGAGAGTCTCTCCTAGAGAATGAGTTAACGACGGGCTGGAGCAGGATAGGCAAGCAAATGGGTTGGAATCGACCCATTAAAGCTAGGTGTTTTGCCTTTTTTCCTTTTCTCCCTTTGTTTTAATTAATAAACAATCTTTTAGCCAAATAAATATACTTGTTTGAGGGTTTAACCTTTCAAATAAAAATCTAGGAATTATCACATGTGTTAAGCATGTTATATAACATTCCTAAACGTTATTCCAGGTTTTTATTAAATATATTTTATAGCAATTTAAATTCGAACTCAATTATGATCCAATTTGTGTTTGAACTGTAAGTAGGTGAAGTGTGACTCCACAGATCATGCAATAGCTACTAGAGATAATATATACCATATATGACAAAAATATACAATTGCATGAGTAATCATTGAAGAGGAATCATCACCAAACATATAATTTATAGTCCTACCAATATCGAATTTAAAGGTTTAAAAAGTTGTGTCCATTTTTCTTAAAATAATCAACGGTCGCAAAGATAACATTTAGGATCTAAGAAAAATACTAGGTTGAGGTTTTGATGATATTTTCTTTGCATAAGTTAGTTGCAGGCAGAGTTTAGCACATTTGCAATACATTATATGACAATGACAAGATCCTTGTCGGGGGGCAGCCCCCCGAGTAGGGTCAATATAGTGAAATAAGCATGGACTCGGAGTTGACTGAGTCAATGGTAAACCGACATACACATAGGCTTACCCGGGGTCAACCGGGTAAGGGCTTACCGACATATCCCTATGTCGGATCATGCATATCTTATGTCGGAATCTCCTTTGTTGTTCTTATGTGCAGGAGAGGAGAAACCGAGTTAGGAAATATCTGGCATGCCTATGCCGGATCGGGAAGAGCGAGGCTCTAATCTCGGCGTTGGTCGTGGCGTACGTCTTGTCCCTACAATCACGGAGCAGGCGTCTTGCCACAGACAAGATGGGACGTGCTGCCAACTCCTTGACTCGGTGGTAGCATGGGCAGTCAAACCTCCACGCTGCTGACCTATGCGGTACGGCGGAGCAGTGCACAGGAGTTGATGGATTGGACATGCCACGCGGGGGTGACGGAAGCAGTCAGAGACCCAGGCGTGGCCACAGTGCGGCCTACGCCAGCACAAACGTCAGCCCTAACCCTGTGCCCTGGGTTTCCCTATATAAGGAGCGCCAAGGGCTCCTCTTACAAGGACGTTGGAACGAACCTCTGCCTCACTTAGACATTCGCCTAAGAGCCAACAGAGAGCTTGTGAGCTCTTCCGAGACTCGGTAGGAGTAGCAGAGTTCATAGCTTTTCATACACAGCTCAAGGAGCAGATTGTAACTCGGTTGTAACTCACATATATAGATCAGACAGGCATGAGTAGGGGTGTTATCTCCTCACGAGAGCTCCGAACCTGGGTAAATCGCGTGTGTGCGTGTGTGTCTCTGTGTACGTCTTCACGTGCAAGCCCTCCCCGGTACCTCCAGCGTCCAATCGGCCCCACCTTAAGCCTATCTATGGCATCTGTCCGTGCACCACCACGACAGTTGGCCTTGAGCGCCGAGTCAGCTACTTGGTCCAGCTTGGCCCGGAGCAGCTTGAACTTGTCGGAGAGCATCTTGTGTTCCAGCAGCAGCTTGCGGTGCAGTTGTGTGCGCTTGGTCATGCAAGCCTGAAAAGAAGAAATGTTAGTATTGTTGATGAAGATTCAGGCCGAGTTACCCTTACTCAGCCGAGTCAGCTTTACTCGGCCAAGCCGCGGTCACTCGACCCGAATCTCGGGGACTGGGGATGGATAATATCTACATTAAAGAAGTAAACCGAGTTATATTTACTCGGCACAAATTACCGCAGCTGCTTGGTCGGCTGCGAGAAGGGCAGATTTGGCCGCGGCCATCTTTTGAGCCACCAGACTCGGTCCCGCCGGATGTTCTGAGACGATTTGGCCCGCTGGTGACTTCGAGCTCACCTCGCTCAGGTCAGCGGCGTTCCAGTCCATGTTGTAGTGCTCGAGGGAGCCCAAGCTTTTTCCGCTAAGTGTTCGCAAGGGGGCAAACCCCCAGCTGGCGGTCTGGATGCTGCCGGATGACGCTGTGCCTTTGCTTGGTGGCACAATTAGCTGCCGTTCCGGGTTAGCCGACACCGTGGTCACAGGTGCCTTTCCAGTCGTTACCCCAGTTGCAGGAACTGGAGCTTTTGATGTCGGTTGCTGTGGCTGCGGCTGTGCCGGTGGCGGTGTTGGCCTTGCTGTTGATGTCAATTTCGATTTCGAGGGAGATGGCTGTGGCTTGTGCTTTGGATGCTGCTGTGCTGATGGAGCTTGCTTCTGCTTCTGCTGCCGCTGCGATGGTGGTGGCTGGACTTGCTGCTGCTACTTTTGTGGCTGTTGCGGCTGGGTCTGTTGCTGCTGTGGTGGTTGTTGCGGCCGAGTCTGCTGCTCTTGCTGCTGCTGCTGTCTCGGTGGCTTCGAGTCCTGCTGGACCTCGGTACGTTCTACCTCAGGAGCCGAAGAGGTAGCTCCAAGATTCATCACTTGGTCGGGCGCGAGGTTGCGGCCTTGACCAAGTCTTCATTCCCGATTCCGGATTCCGGAGCCGAGATATCCGCAACCGGACTCGTCCTTGGAGGGCTTGGAACCCGAGTGTCATCGGGCCGAGGTGGTGTCGGAGTCCTTGGAGGGACCCGGGCAGCTGACCCGGTAGTGGGAACCTTCAGAGGAGCCATGCTGGAAAGCCAAAGCAGCAAAATATGTTGTCAAAAGGAGAAAAGTAAGTACAGATAAGTGCATAAGGTATATGTCGGCAGGAAGGGATCTTACCCCTTAGAGACAGGGCGTTGGCGCTTCACTATAGTCTTCACACGCTGCTTCTTTTGCGCGGGGCCAGAGGTGCCGGAGGTTCCGGCATCAGCGGATGCGGCCGCTGGGCGCTTTCGAGCTGCACCCTTGGGTCCGGTGGCGAGGGGTGCCAGCTCGATCACTTCATCCGAGTCAGCTGAGGGCGGGGACATCGGATATGAGTATGCAACGGGAAGAGGATCATACACCTCTAAAACCCGACAATCGTCGTCTTCATCCTCAGACCAGTCTCGGAGGGAGGAAGCACGAGTCTTACCCGTGGCAGGAATTGAACCGACATCGGGAATGGGCATGTTGTCCTCGTCGTCCGGGTCTTCCGAGTCGGCTTCGACTCGGTCTTTACCCCAGTTGGCAGAGGGGTTCTCTCCGTCCTCCGTCAACTGCCGGCCGAATCGCTACATAATGGAAACAGGAAATTGTTAATACCAAGTACAGAATTGTACCGACATTAGAATATATGTCGGTGAAAAAGGTTACGTTGGCAGAGGTGCTTACTTTCGGTGGAAGGTTGCTCCGTCTGTGGGGTTCTTTGCCCTATTCCTATGCCTCCAGCATCTTTGTCCGGGCTATGGCTTTGATGCGCCGCCGAATCTGGTCGTTGTCCAGCTCGACGGTGCTCACTCGGGTCAGGTCCAGTGGGCCACTCATGTGGCAGATTTTGTGGACTCGGCGCTGGAGGGGCAGGACCCGGCGGCTGATGAAGGTCGCGAGCAGGTCGTCAGCAGTCATTCCTTCGCCCCTGAGCTGCTCGACAACCTGGTGGATGTGGTTGACCTCCAAATCCTTATCCGTCGGGTTGTACCCCCAGTTGAGCTGCGCGGTTGGGGGGCCGATGGCGAACTTCGGCAGGTTGATCATGTCAACCTCGGTTGTGTTCTTCACGTAGAAGAAGGAGCGCTGCCATTTCCGGCATGACTCTAGTCCTTGGATCCGGGGGAAAATGGAGCCGCGCCGAGGTACGATGGTGGCGGCCCCGCACTGTGTCATTTCCTTGGGTGCGTCCGGATGATCAGGATTCGGGACAACTTGTTTCCGAAAATGGAAGTATTTGGACCATGTCTCGACGGTAGGCCAGAGGCCGAGATAACCCTCGACGAAAGAGACGAAGGCAGAAAGTGTAGTGAAGGCATTCACCGGGAGCTGATGAGGTTGAAGGCCGAATTTATTGAGGAAGTTGCGGAAGAAAGTGCTGGCGGGTAGGCCGAATCCTCGCTCGAAATGCGCGATGAAGACGACATACTCTCATTCCTTGCGATCCGGCAACGTCTGTTGACCTGGTATTCGACACTCCACCTCGGCTGGGATCCGCCGAGTCCGGATCAGCCAGTCTATGTCGGCTATGGAGACGTCGGAGCCTTCCCAGGTGGCCCGGGTGGCTTCATCCGCAAATCCTTCTTCTACTACTTCGACCACCTCGAGGTTGTTGTTGTCCGACATATCGGAGAAGGCTAGCCGAGATCTGCAAGAGGAGGTGCACGGGCACTAAGGTTAAAATCATGATGGGGGAAGAAAGAAAAAGCAAAACAAGAAACAGAAAAGGAAGAATATGCATGCGTCTAATCTAGATGCAGAAAGCGCTAATGCGCAAGAAGAAAGGGAAGAAAACAGATGCTGCGGAGGCTAGTCCACCGGCGGCGAGCCGCATCTACAACCACAAACCCACCGGCGGCGCCCGATGCGTCGCCGCGGTGAAGAAAAGAGGAAGAACAAAGGCAAAAGACAAGAACAGAAAGCACCTATAGGTGCAAAGTACTAATGCGCAAGATGCAAGAAAAGGAAATCTCACCGGTGAAAGTGCATGGTTGATCCCATGCATGGTTTTGATAATTAATGACAATTTCTATGGACTAATATTTGCATTGAGCTATATTTGTAGGTGTCCATTTGCTTGCTTGTCTCCATTTGTTGGAGTCAAGGTCTTGCTTGTTCTCCATGTGTTGGAGTCAAGGTTTAGGGAAAAAGATCATTGGTTGATCAAGGCCAAGGTGTTCGTCATCAAGACAAAGGCCAAGTGAAGATATGCCGAAGAGGTGCTTCTCCCATCTTGGGGTATGGGGGAGCCACATGTGAATCTTCACCAAGCGAAGCGCAATCAAGAAGATGGTTCGCCTTGAGGAGATGAAGATCGTCTCCATCGACCTCAAGTGGATTAATGCGCAAGGCAAAGGTATGTTCTTGATAGGGTTTCTATTTTACCGGTCTCATGATGTTTAGTGAGAGACCGGGTTATAGGATAGATAGCCGTACTATCAAGAGGGGCTCTCGACCGGATATCGGGATCGTATCGTCGTAGAGAGCACAAACCTTTGCATCCATGCAATCATCTCTATTGGTTCTTATTTGCCTCTTATCGTGGTGTGATCTTGGTGCTTGTCGTGCTCGTCATGACAAGGCTAAGTTCACCAAAAACGGTTTTCGTATGCGTCATCTATTGCGTTTTCGGTATTGGAGATTTTGCCGGTTCATCCGTGCGGAAGATTTATCTCTTCCATTTCTTTGCAAAATCCCCATTGCTTGTTTGCCATTTACAAAGGTTTCATTTGTCGTCCTCTTTCCAACAAAATTGGTTTCATGTCATTTGGACTTCATTTGCAAAAGATACGGCATTTCCGATTTTCAAAAAGGAGGTTTTCCCGGCGTGTCCTTTTTAGAGAGGTCAAACTCTCTCTCCTTGTGACCTCCTCCTCACATGATGGACAATGATGTTTCTCTGCATGATCTTGTAGAGCTTTTCGTTGCGAGTCCAACGAGCCCAAGATCATCGAAAACGGAGTCCGGATGCAAAAGATATGCCCGTTTTCATATTGCTCATTCTGCAGTTTTTCTGAGGGGCGGAAATTCCGGCCCGAGGTCCGGAAATTCCGGCCCGGGGCGGAAATTCCGGCCCGGGGTCCGGAAATTCCGGCCCCCGGAAGTTCCGGCCGTTGCCCCGGAATATCCGGCCCATATTTTCATCTGAGCTTTTTTGGCTAAGTCTTTTTGGCTTTTCTCTCTGGAGGGGGTCCGGAATTTTGCCTCGGAAGTTTCCTCGGAAATTTCCGGGGGTCCGGAATTTCCGGTCTTTGGTCCGGAATATCCGGCCTAAGGAAAATTTGGCTAAGTCATTTTCGCGTTTTCTCTCGGGTGGGGGTCCGGAACTTTGCACCGGAGGTTTGCTCCGGAAATTTCCGGGGCACCGGAAATTCCGGTGTAAGCCCCGGAATATCCGGCCCCCGGCCGGAAGTTCCGGCACTTTAACCCGGAATTTCCGGCCCTGCGGTTTTCCAACGGCTAGTTTTTGGGGGAGGCTATAAATAGCCCCCTTCTTCCCCCAAGGGCTGGTTGCTCTTCTTGCTCACTTGTTTTCCTCTCTCCTCCATTGTTGCTAACCTTGTGAGCTTGATTCCTCTCAATCCCTCCAATGATTCTTGCCCAAACTTAGGGATTCAAGAGAGGAGATCTAGATCTACCATTCCACCAATCAAATTCTCCTCTAAGTGAGGGGAACCTAGTGGATCTAGATTTGGGGTTACTTTGTGTTCATCCCCTTTGTTCTTCCTCTCTTATTCCCCCAAAGCATTTGTTGCTTGGTTGGAATTTGAGAGTGAAGGACTTGATCACTTTGTGTGTTCTTGCCTCTTGCATTAGTTGCATCGGGTTGCTCTCTCCACGGTGATACGTGAAGTTGAAGGTTGAGAAGCTTGTTACTCTTGGGTGCATTGTGTTCCCAAGAGCTTGTTGCCTCTTGGGTGCATTGTGTACCCTAGACGGTTGGAGGTGCCGCGAAGACTTCGAGTTGTGAAGCTTCGGCACGAATTTGGGAGCCCCCAATTGAGTTGTGGGTGTGTGCCCCAAGAAGAGTTGTAAAGGGCTCCGGAATCCGCCTCGAAGGATTCCGATAGTGGAAGGTGAACCAATCCCTTGGGTGAGGTTCATCGGAGAATAGGGTGAGGCCTTTGTGGCATCTTGAGTAGGCCTCTTGTGGCGAGCTCACACCCCTCCAACGAGACGTACTCCCTTAACAAGGAGGAACTCGGGAATACATCCTCGTCTCCGCGTACCTCGGTTATTTCTATACCCGAGCTTCTACTTATGCAATTTACTTGTGACAGCCTTCGTGCTTGAAGTTTATCTATAGCCATCTCCTTGTTGCTTAAATTGCTTAGCATAAGTTGTTGGTGCACATAGGTGAGCCTAGTAATTAGGTTGTTGGCTTGTTAATTTAAACACATAGTTTTATTCCGCAATTATCAAGGCCCTAATTAGAAAAAGTGTTAATCACCTATTCACCCCCCCCCTCTAGGCGACATCTCGGGCATAGTTTGTTCTTTCAACCGGTGAGTGGCGTCGGCGGACGGCGGTGCGTCGACGCGTGCGTGCGCGGCGTCGGCGTACGGCGGCTTATCGGTGTGCGCGGTTCCGTGCGTGCGGCGGCGCGGTGCTCTGTGCGCAGGAGTGAGGAGGAAGGTAAGGAGGCGAGGAGATGAATGAGCGGAGGGGGAGAGAGTTACTCTTCTCCCTCCTATTTATCCCCTCAGGAGCAACGGTACGCCCCACGATCTTCTGCGCACGATCAGCGTGGATCGTGGAATAACCGCCCCACGATCGGCCACATAACTGGCCATAGATCCTGCGCGCGGATCTTAACTGCCGATGCGACGCAGTAACTGTTGCGAGACCCGAGGCGATGCGAGCGGTGCGGTCAAAACTGCACTTGAGTGCTTGCGTGCGCACAGTCTCCGAGGTGACCGGCGTGACGCAAGTGGCGTGCGTGCCAGTGGCACGTCTATCCGTGCACAAGAGCCGAGGCGTTAAGCAGAGATGCTCTGCCACGTAGAGAAACCAATGACTCGGAGGAGCCGTGGGTTTTCCTGTGAGTCGGAACGATCCGACGTTAAGTCGAATATCATGATGGGAGGCGAATCTGCTTTCCGACATATAAATGGTTTGCCGACGTATGTGATGTCGGTAATCAAGTAAGAATGCTGGTTTTCGGGTAAACCTGTCGTGGCCCTCCATCCGAGGCTGCAGGACCGCGCCAGCTTCGGGGACTAATGTCGGGGGTCATCCCCCGAGTAGGGTCAATATAGTGAAATAAGCATGGACTCGGAGTTGACCGACATACACATAGGCTTACCCGGGGTCAACCGGGTAAGGGCTTACCGACATATCCCTATGTCGGATCATGCATATCTTATGTCGGAATCTCCTTTGTTGTTCTTATGTGCAGGAGAGGAGAAACCGAGTTAGGAAATATCTGGCATGCCTATGCCGGATCGGGAAGAGCGAGGCTCTATCTCGGCGTTGGTCGTGGCGTACGTCTTGTCCCTACAATCACGGAGCAGGCGTCCTGCCACAGACAAGATGGGACGCGCTGCCAACTCCTTGACTCGGTGGTAGCATGGGCAGTCAGACCTCCACGCTGCTGACCTATGCGGTACGGCGGAGCAGTGCATAGGAGTTGATGGATTGGACATGCCACGCGGGGGTGACGGAAGCAGTCAGAGACCCAGGCGTGGCCACAGTGTGGCCTACGCCAGCACAAACGTCAGCCCTAACCCTGTGCCCTGGGTTTCCCTATATAAGGAGCGCCAAGGGCTCCTCTTACAAGGACGTTGGAACGAACCTCTGCCTCCCTTAGACATTTCGCCCAAGAGCCAACAGAGAGCTTGTGAGCTCTTCCGAGAGTCGGTAGGAGCAGCAGAGCTCATAGCTTTTCATACACAGCTCAAGGAGCAGATTGTAACTCGGTTGTAACTCACATATATAGATCAGACAGGCAGGAGTAGGGGTGTTATCTCCTCACGAGAGCCCCGAACCTGGGTAAATCGCGTGTGTGTGTGTGTCTCTGTGTACGTCTTCACGTGCAAGCCCTCCCCGGTACCTCCAGCGTCAATCGGCCCCACCTTAAGCCTATCTATGGCATCTGTCCGTGCATCACCACGACAATCCTTGACACAAGGTTTCTATAGATTGGTACATTACGCAACCTACAGTAACGAAACTAAGAATCTAAGCGGCAAAGCCTCTCAAAACCTTCCATTCTGAGGGTTTGCTAAAGAAAAACCTTTTGACCTTGTCACAAGCCTTTTCAAAGTCTATTCACCCCCATCCAACTTTTTCCGGTGTAACTTATGGATGGAACGTCTCATGAAGGACAACTACCTCATCTAGAATGCTTATAACTTCCATGAAGATTGTCCGAGTCGGTCGAATCACATGGTCAACCACCGAATTCTGTATAATAGTTGCGGTCTTAGTGAAATTGTTGAAGTTAACATTAAGAAAGACATATGAGCCTATATTTCTATATCTGTTCAACATCATTAAGCTTAGTCAACAAAATGACCTCACCGAAATTAAGATGAAACAAGTTGAATTATCCTATGCGAAGACCCTTAGGGAATTCAATCCTCCTTAATCCATTTCAATTCCTAGTATACCGCACAAGGCCTAAACGAGATTTTTTTTTTTTGAAAGGGGAGAAACCCTGGCCTCTGCATCAATTGATGCGCACAACCAAATTTATTATGATTTTTAAAGTTCAGTATAGATATAATGATGGATCACATAAGATTGATACATGAATCAACCATCAAAAACAAAACAGGCATACAAAAGCTGACATCAAAATACATCCACCTACACAAGAGTAGGGTCATTACCGATGATGAACCCAGTGCCTGAACCTGTATACATCTAGGAGTGCTTGAGGCTGTTAGCCTATCAGATCTTGGTTACAAGACTTACCTACATACAAATTCACTAGCCGGTTAATTAAGAAACACCGACAACCACCAACTAGCCCGACTAAAGGTATCCTGAGCGACCATCAGCAGCCGTGCGTAACAAATTCATAGGCTTCCGCTGATCCGACAGGAGAATGGTTTTAATCTTCAAAGTTGTTTATTTTAACTGGAATATCTAAATTGACACTGTTCGTGTACATGATTCGATGAAATATTGATTTTTTTATGCAAACTCCCCTTAAATGTGCGTTGCTCATCTTGTAATTGGATACTTCAAAGACAGTCCTTTAGGCTGGTACATGCAATCAATCAAAATTTGACCGATAAAAAATCGGGTATAGAGCAATATTCAGCTAGTTTGATTTTCATAACCGAAGCAGGGTGTTATTTTTTTACGTTATCTAGACGTGGATATTGCTGGCTAATTAAGCGTAGTATTTGCAAACCAAGGCGTACTATGTCGGACATGGCCTTTGCATCGACTGATGCAAGCTAGAAGATGCTTATTGACCCTTGAATTTTAGGTACAAATGGTTTGATTGTATTTCTGTAGACACAGACCTTTTGGATATAATAACTCCGTTCCACAATATAAGCTTTTTTAACAAGCTAAATTAGCTTGCTATAAAGACTTATATTGTGGAACAGAGGGAGTAGGAGCCTCTAGACCATGGTCAAGCAGCTCCCATTTATAGGGCCAGATTAGCAGTTGGAAGAGAGATTTAAGTTGATCTGGGTATTACAGAACAATACAGTAGGCTTATCCGCTTATGTGGACAAGAAGTTTTTCTTCGAACTTTTCATACTTGCTCGAGCCCACATGTTACAATCACAAAGCCGGCCTAATGCTACGTACACAGAGGTCTAGCTATGTGCATTTTCTATAACAGCCTTTTTAGTTGGTGGATAAAATACAATGTATCCAGCTGGATACTTGCAGATTTCTGCACCAATATCATAATGCATGCCTATTTTCTGCGATGTCGTAAAGAAGCGGCTACTATATTTGTTTCCTGTATAAACGTACGAACTGAAAGCACACCCCATGAACTCCGCCAGCTTCCTCACGTTGCCCACGGGGTCACGGAGCATGTCTTCGTACCAAAGGAAGAGCACCTTCTCGGGCCGTCTCCGGCTCGCCTCCCAGTAGCCTGCGACGTGATGCCACTGCGGTCCGTAGAAGGCCCCTCCGTCACAGAAGAGCTCAAACTAGTGCGACTTAACTAGGTAGTAAAACAATAGTACTTTGTACCATTGGCGGAGCCAACATGCAAACAATGGGTGTACATCAGTACATGTTCTCCTAACACCATTGTTTTACATAGAATTCTAGTTTATTTGATGTATATTGTGCAGGATATGTGAACTATACAAAGGTATTCAATATTTTCCCCAGAAATAACGGGTGTACATGTGTACACCCATGTCCAAGTAGCTCAGCCCATGCTTTGCACGAAAGACTAAATACACTGCTATGCAAAGATGTGCGTCAATTTTGACCTATTTTAAAGCTCCTCTCCCTTCACACGTCCTCGGGTATCCAAGGGAGTATGAGTGATGCAACGCAGACCTCCGCGGGAGTCTAAGGGTGTGTTTGGTAGTCTGGGTGGGCTATCTCACCTCATACGGGCCCAGTCTAGCCATGTGGACTACGTACAAGTGTGGTTCACAACGTGTTGTTTGGTAGGTCGTATGAGGTGAGCTATGCTCAGTTGAGGCTGTGTTTGGTGTCCTGTATGATATGAGCTAGGCCAAATATTATTATATAGCAAACAGGTCCCTAGATAAAAATATAAAAAGCAATCAGCTCCCTGGTTACAAAACGAAAACGCAATCAAGTCGTACAAGCTTGGGCGCCGGCGCCGCCACGCACCGCCGGCGAGACAGCATCTCCGCGGTGGTCTGCTCCTGCTCCACATCGGCGCCGCCGCCAGGAGCACGGGGAAGGGACGGAGCTCGGGGGAGGGGTGGAGCTCGGGTGCGGGGCGCGGCTGCTTGACCGCCAGGAGCTCGGGGGAGGCGGCATGGCTCGACCGGTGGTGACGAGCTCCGGGTGCGGGGGCGCGGCGGAGCCAGGCGGTGGGCGTCGTGGCGTGACAGAGCCAGACGGCGGGGCGCGGCAAAGCTGGGCTGCGGGTCGGGACGGCGCCCAAAGCCACTCCCAGCATGCGAGGCGACGGAGCTGTGCTCGTCCCTGGACGCAGTCGGCGGCGCTCCGGGGCGGGGCGCAGCGGGGTGGGGGTCTAGGCGGCGCTCGGCCGCAGGGGCGGGTCGGCGCAGCGCTGGGCTCGGGTGGAAGGGGAGAGAGAGAGAGAGAGAGAGAGGGATCGAGGGGAAATGAGGCTGGGTTTCGAGCGGGGCTGGGGAGCGTCGGTTCGGTGGGTCCCACACATGGGAATAATTCCGGATGAGCTCAGGAGGGCTGAGGAGAGAAGCTCGATCTCAGCTTCTCTCCTGGTCAGGGCTGAGAGTGTTTTTCCACGCGAGGTGGACAGGGCTGAGGAGAGAAAACCGGGCTACCGAACAAATAAAAACGGGGCGTAGGGTTACAGCAGAGGATCTCTGCCCAACCAAACCACTAGAGCAACACGTAGGTACGTATTGTAGATAGCTAGGTATCCTTGCGAAAGCTACAGCTGATCGATATCTTTATTTAATTATTTGCTTTTGGAACGGTATCTTTATTTTAATTATTTGCTTTTGAAAAATGAAGGAGTAGATCGTTCAGTCTACATGACAATTAGAGGAAATAAAGGGCTTACTGAAGGTTCGCCAATCTTTTATTACTCATATAAAAATATGTCAGAACTCTAGTAGCCATTTCATGGCAAATTTGGCTAGAACTAGTGCTAGAACGGCAGTGTGGATAGGCTCAGGTCCAGAGGGCCTACCGAGCAATTGCCAGACTCTTTGTAATTCCTGATATTTTTGAGTAATACAAGTTCATTTGCAAAAAAAAAATTGCTTATCGTTATGAAATGGGACAACTGGCTCGACCAATACTCTATACAAAATACATTGAAAATTTTCTTTACCATGGGCGTACGTGTTTGGTTTGTCGCATGACGAATGTAATGTTAGCATGTTTGCTAGCCTGGGTTGCACCGCTTTTTTGGCCCGCACAAATTGTAAAGCACCATGGATTTTGGTTTTAGTCCGTACATTCGGTCCTCCCGCTGAGGGCTTCTCAGTTACCTATGTACAAAAAAAAATGTACATCTGCAAAATGTTCGATGGATTTACGCCACTGTCATGGTCACCAAGTCACACTAGAAGGGCTGATGTGGCAAACTTCCATCGTACAAACTACATAAATAGTGCCACTGCACGACTCACTCTTTTTTCGAAATGGGGAGATATCTCGGCCTCTGTATCGAAAAGATGCACGCTTTACACGAGGGGCAAAATACAAAACAAGATTTTTTTTACGGGGGTGTGGTTGGGGGGGGGGGGGGGGGGGGGGGGGGGGGCACCGCCCCCTCACTTGTACATAACCCCATGAGATGTAAGTAATAGTCATGTAACGTAATAAAATGTGGTTTTGCCTCGTAGAAAGGCGTCCGTCCCACCATTCACGAACGACATGTTCTCCTCTGAGCTAGTATCACAAAACCCTAATAAAACAATCCGTTGGATTAAACTAACCATCTAAGTCCAATCAGAGGGACACGCAAACGCTATCCTCGGAATTTTTCACGAAGCACGCGACACATGGCACGGCCGTATTACTCCCGGACCGATCAGCTATAGCTAGCTACTAGTAGGCTTGGCGCAGCGCACGCCGCGCCCGTGGTATCAAACATCTAAATTGTTAAATATATTACATATACTGGGATCAATGGTATACATTATGAACTTACAGTTTTCACTAAATTCCCCTTCACTTTCAAGACTTCATGATGTTTTAGTGACTTCAGGTAGGTAGATGTAGACAGGTACTTTGGTGTTTGAACTTATTCACTATTTTTCTTTTAGCGGTGCTTTTTTTCTAAGTATTATCTCTATGGAACCAACAAATTGTTAGTGAACACGGAAAATCATATAAATTAATGCGCCATAATTTGTGGTTGTATTTTTTCTTTATATAATTCTCAGGTTATCACAATAAAATCTGAGAGAAATTTTATGTTGTAAGTCTGAATTCGTGTATGATATAACTATATGAGTTTAGTCTTCTGTTCTTGTCAATGTTGTGTAAATTTTACCTTCTGTCGGATGGGAACAGCAAGTGATTTTGAATACCAAAGTAAGTACAGTTAGGGTCCTTAGTAATACAATACCAATACCATATTTATATTATTAATGTCAATTCCATTCTTTATTTGCAGCATATTATAAGTTGCCCTCTTATACTATGTACAGATCACTTACTAAATTACAGAGTACAGACCATCTACTAAACTGTAGTGAGTTATTTATACTATTCCTACTCTGTACTGAAGAGCTACATATATGGGAAATATGCAGTACCTTATTTGAAACTTTTACACTACACTATACAATACCAAATTCAAACCGTACCGAGTATTTTACAGCATCTTGCAAATCTAGTTGTTCAGTGGCAGTTTCTTTAGCTGTTTCTTGGTGCATCTTCTTTCTTGGTCTGTCACAGATCTTTCACTTGTTGGCTGTTGCTTGGATTGCATCCCCGATAATCCTGCTTATTTCAAAGGCCAACTTGTGTGCTGCACCAAGAGGATTCAGTGGTCCACAATATTCGGTATCTCGGTCGTTAGGATATGGCGACCCTGGGCAGTGTATCTGTAGTGAGAGAACATTGCCTGAGTCGTTGAGTGCATTTCTGAACCTAGTTTTTCTCTTTTTTCTATTTTTTATTTAATAGGGAATTATTCATACCTTTAAATCCGTAAATCAAAATTAAAAAAATAAAATGTCTAAATCGATTAGAAAAATGAGAGGAATCCAAATATGACAACTATATAGTCTTTTGCATCACAAAAAATATTTAACTCGGCGAAATTACTTTCAAAAAATTGGCATAAACTCATTTAACTAGGCGTAATTAGGTAGAAATCAAGAAAAATTCCTAATACTTGGGATTATTCATAAAATGTGCTACTCTTTGTGCAACTTAGATGGGTGCCATTTTCACCATATATTTTTTTGAGGTTTTTCACTTTATTTGATTTTTTTTCAAAAACACGGTCAAAATGGCCACCATGACTATTCATCGTCTAAAAATATCGATGTTTATGTGATATAACCACTAGTTGTGTACCTTAAAATGATTTTTTAAAAAAAATCAGACCAAACTATCAAAAACTTGTAGTTCAAATTTGGATTACTTTTGGAAAATCAGCATAAACTCATTTAACTGGGCGAAATTAGATAGAAATCAAGAAAATTCCTAATACTTTGGGATTATCCATCAAATATGCACTACTCTTTGTGAGAATGAGATGGGTGCCATTTTGCACCATATTTTTTGTACTTGGTTCACAAAAAAAGTCATTTTTGCCACTTAGAAAAAGGAAAATGATATTTATAAAAATAATTTGAAAAATCCCTTCGGAACCATTGTTTCTGTGATTAAAAAGATGATATGGATGTCATATTTGAATTCCTCTCATTTTTCTAATCGACTTAGACATTTTATTTGTCAAATTTCGATTTACGGATTTAAAGATATGAATTATTCCATTTTAAATGTAAAAAGGAAAAATTAAAGTAAAATTCATTTTATTGTTATTTATTCAAAAAATATTATTACATAATCATTGTTATTTATTCAAATAAAATTTTAAAATTTAAACAATAAAAAAGTTTAACATCATGACTCAGGGGTTAATATGATTGATATGATAGTAATATGAGTAAGTTCTAACTTGTGGAATCTAATTTCGAAGGAAATTAAAAGTTAAGCGTGCTTGGGCTAGAGCAATTTGAGGATGGGTGCCGAATGGGAAGTTTGACCAGGGTAAATACTTTGACCTGATATTAAGTGTGTAATCAGAGATTAATTGTATAGCTAAGTGGAAAATTTCGGAATAGAATTAAAAGTAGAAATAAAAATTATATATTTTTTTGGAAAAATATGCGGCATAGCCCTAAGCCGATGGCAATTTGATCTACGCCGATGCCCTGTTACACCGACGGCCATATACCGACGGCAGCTGTCGGCGTAGCCCTATGCCACTAGGTGAAGTATCATGTAATCGACGTTCACACAATACCACTAGAGGAATAACACCACAACATAAATTAAACCATTAAATATTACTTAACATTATGCAATTACTAGCAACTAGGCTTTCCCCATGTACTCAAGAACCAAACGAACTACTCACAGGACATCATATAGATCATGATCAGAGGTGATATGAATAAGGGCAACAATCTGATTGTAAAGACAATTCACCGATAAAACTCTCAAGCATCGACTACAAGTAGTAATAAACACCCGGGATACGATTCCAATGAATTAATAACAAAACAATGACAATTGCTACAGCGGGATGAGATGGGACAGTGTCGGTGATGATGGTGCTGATGATGGAGATGGTGTTGATGATGATCCCGATGATGCCCGACATGATGGCGATGACGATGTCGACGATTCCCCCCTCCGGGAGGGAAATTCCCCGGCAGATTTCTCCCTGCCGGAGCTCTTCTTCTCTCTGTCTGGTTTTCGCCTTGTGGAGGCGGCAAAAAAATTCCTCTTTGATGCCCCCGATGTTTTTAGGTCAAGGTCAATAATACGCCGAAGGGGAGACAGAGAGGGGCCACAGGGACCAGGGGCGGGCCCCTGCCGCGGCCCTAGGTGGGCCCGCGGCAGGGTGTCACCCCTGCCCCCTATTGCTCGCCTCTTCGCCCCTTCTGGCTCCGTGACTTATTTCCCGAAATATTATTCCCTGAATTTTTCTGGAATTTTGGGGCTTCCGAAGTCAGGTGTCTTGACATGTACTTTTCCAGCTGATTCCAGGCTCCGGTGGATGCATCTCCAATAATTGCGAAACATGTAAGATGAGATAAAATAACATAAGTATTGCATCATAATATGAAATATATCAATGAATAAAGATGAATTATGATGTAAAGTAGTGATGCAAACTGGACGTATCAACTCCCCCAAGCTTAGACTCCGCTTGTCCCCAAGCGAAAACTGAACTCGGTAAACATGACCATAGGTTTATAGAGTGAAGTGTCGATAAATAAAGAATACGAACATGAAGCATCAGTATTTACTCATCGAACACAAATATATCTTAAACAACAACCTTTCTCTCATAATGCTTCTCGAAGACAAGTAATTTAACTACAACATGTTAAGGTGAAATAAGAAAAAAACTTGTTAAGCAAAGACAAACCGAGACTCTGCTTAAGAAACAATTATACTTATCAGCCCATATTTCAAGAAAGATTCATTTAAATGCTTCAACCATCCGGTCATCTTCCCACGAGTTGCAAATCATCAAAGGTATATCCTTATAATAAAAGAGTTAGAACTGACATAAGAAAAATGAATAACTATCATGAGACGTAAAAGACATAATGTAGATCTCATAATTGCTTAACATCATAATTCAACATTGTGGGTTTGCTTGTAGAAGGTAGAGGAAATGGGTGAACTGACTCAACAATAAGTAAAAGAGAGGCCCTTCGCAGAGGGAAGCAGGGATTAGTGATGTGCTAGAGCTTTTTGGTTTTTAAAACAAAAGTAAAATGATTTTGAGGTATGCATGCTTCCGTCAACGGCTTCACAACAGAGAATCTATCTAGTCCCCCATGACAAGCAAGGTTTTTAGACTTCTGAGAGCAGCTGGTTTTTAGAGGAGCGAGTACGCTCCTCTTTCTCCTTGGTTTCACCACTGTCCAATGTTTGGGCTGATTTCTCAGATTTGCATTACGCGGAGGAGAATCGTGAGTTATATTTATATTTTTGCTTAAACTGCTCTCGGGTTGATTCAAGTGAAGACGTAATCCATCGACACCGGGTGAAAAGGGGGAAATGACCTTGCTCTTCACAAGTTATATCTAGCTCTCCACTGCTCCCTCATGAGATTAAAAACAGAGGCACAAAAATGAGTATTTTAAATTTTTTAAAGTTAGCACATGACAAATTTACTTGAAATGGCAAGAAATACCATGCATAGGTAGATATGGTGGACTCAGCTGGCAAGAAAGTTTGGCTTTGGGAATTGGATGCACGAGTGAACCATACACTCAGTACAGGGCTTTAGGCTAGAAAGGCTTTACAGCAAACAAACAGTGTTGAGAGATGTAAATCAACTATGCTATCAAAAACAATATGTCAAACATGCAACATAAAACTTATCATCACTGTCAGAAATAAATCTAATACAAAGGTGTATGAGCTGAAAGGTTCACAAGCATGTAAGACATATAAGATAGTGTATTTGCAATTAAATTCTTCTTCTCTACTCAAGCACCACCAAAGCAATTATTGCAATTTAAAAGAAGCCATGCTTATCAATACCGAATAAACTTCTACTCATGCACAATGTCAAATCATTGCTTACCACAAGACCAGCAGATGAGAGAGATTGCCATAATAAAATATAAAGTGCAGAAGAATAAAAGATACTTCTCATTTATATTTCATTATAGAAAACCACACACCAACGGATACAAAGGACTCACAAGGAGTGACAAGACACAATGCAAAACCATACTACAAGATAACTTCTCTACTCATGATACGACTCACAAGACTGCGAAAAATAAAAGACATAAGATAAAGATACCGGGGCACTCCCCCAAGCTTGGAACAAGCCAAGGGAGTGTCGTTACCCATAGTGCTCGAATTTATTCCCGCAGTGGAGATGGTGGCACCACAGCCAGAGGTATCAATAAATACTGAAGACGTCGGCGAAGTTCCAGATTCTCTGCCTCTAATATTGCAACTTCCGCTTTCAAGCAACGGAATTGCTCGCAAAACTGGTCAGCCACTCTATGAGCTTCCGACAGCAATGGAGCAATATGGGGATCCTGCTGCTGCGGCACTGTCCCTGGAACATCATGAGAATAAGCATGTCGAGGGTTAATGGATCCCACAAAAGTGGTGTTGCTTGGCCTTGGATTCTCTGCCCTTCCTCCCGATTGGCGTGATGCTGCTCTTCTCACTTCTTCCCGCACGTTGCGCTCCAGCTCTGCCTTCCTAGAGGCGATCTCTCATCGGTTGCCCAGTGCATGAAGTCCCCACTTTTAATGTCTTGTTGGATCTGACGAGGCGCCTTGCTACATAATCTTCCCTACTGGATCCGCAAGAAGACATCTAGATGGAGAGTTTTCGAGACCCTGGCAAGAGAATATTCGAAACAAGAACACGACGAAAACCCAAGATACGCTTCTCGAAAAATTCGGGGAAATATATAGCGAAAATTTTTGCAATAAAAGGAAGACGACGGGACTAGGCGGAGTCGGAGGCGGTGTCCAGGGGCCAGGGGCGGGTCCCCACCACGGCCTGGGGTGGAGCCACGGCAGAGGGCCGCCTCTGCCCCCTGGAGTCCGTCTCGTACTCCATCAAGTCTCCGAATTTTCCTAATTTTCGAGAAATAGATAATATAAATTTTCTGGGATTTTCCGAGACACTTTCCTTACCGAAACAATTACCTATTCATTTGCTGATTCTGAAGTCTCGATGAGTTCTTCCGGAGAGACCACTTGAATAACATCAGCATCCTTTTCCAAGGGATTACCGGAGAAGTACTGCTTAAGTCGCTGACCATTCACCACTTGAGGTTTGTCCCCATCAAGATTATTAATCTTTATAGCTCCGGAGCAATAAACTTCCTCAATGATGAATGGTCCCTCCCATTTTGATAGCAACTTTCCTGCAAAAAATCTGAGACGAGACCTATACAAAAGCACTTTATCACCAACATTAAATTCTCTTTTCAAAATTCTCTTATCGTGCCATCTCTTTACTTTTTCCTTAAACAGATGAGCACTTTCATAAGCCTCGTTTCTCCACTCATCCAAGGAATTCAATTTAAGCAACCTAATTTTACCGGCAAGATTAGGATCAGAATTAAGTTGTCTAACAGCCCCAAAAGCTTTATGCTCTAATTCAAGAGGCAAATTACATGCCTTCCCATAAACCATTTTATAAGGAGACATACCCATAGGGTTTTTATAAGCAGTTCTATAGGCCCATAAAGCATCATTAAGTTTTTAGACCAATTCTTCCTAGACTTGTTAACGATCTTTTGCAAGATCAGTTTAATTTCTCTATTAGTTAATTCAACTTGCCCACTAGTTTGAGGATGATACAGAGAGGAGACTCTGTGATTAACATCGTACTTGGCTAAAACCTTTCTAAAAGCTCCATGAATAAAATGAGATCCTCCATCACTCATAAGATATCTAGGCACACCAAACTTAGGAAAAATAACTTCATTAAGCATTTTTAGGGAGGTCTTATGATCAACACTTTTAGTTGGTATAGCTTTCACCCACTTAGTAACATAATCTACAGCAACAAGAATATGAGTATTACCATGAGAAGTGGGAAAAGGACCCATAAAGTCAAACCCCCAACAATCAAAAGGTTCAATAACAAGATAATAATTCATAGGCATTTCATTACGTCTACTAATGTTACCGACCCTTTGACACTCATCACAAGATGAAACAAACTTTTTAGCATCCTTAAATAAAGTAGGCCAATAAAAACCTGATTGAAGAACCTTATGTGCATGCAGTCCTTTCACCTACATGATGTCCTCCATAATCACTATTGTGGCACTTCCTCAATACCTCCTCATGTTCATGCTCAGGAATACATCTCCTCAAGATTCCATCAGCTCCCTCCTTGTATAAATGTGGGTCATCCCAAAAGTAATGCCTCAAGTCATAGAAGAATTTCTTTTTCTGTTGATAAGTAAAACTTGGAGGCAAAAATTTTGAGACAATAAAATTAGCATAATCAGCATACCAAGGAGCATCATGAGAAGTTACCTTAATGACGGCAAGTTGTTCGTCAGGGAAACTATCATTTACAGGGATGGGATCATGAGGAATATTTTCCATTCTAGACAAATTATCAGCTACAGGATTTTCTGCACCTTTTCTATCAACAATATGCAAATCAAACTCTTACAGCAAAAGCACCCATCTAATAAGTCTAGGCTTAGCATCTTTCTTCTCCATAAGGTACTTAATTGCAGCATGGTCAGTATGAATAGTTACTTTAGAGTCCACAATATATTGTCTAAATTTATCACAAGCAAAAACGACCGCTAAAAATTCCTTTTCAGTGGTTGCATAATTTTTCTTTGCACTATCCAAAGTTTTACTAGCATAATGAATTACATTCAAATTCTTATCAATTCTTTGGCCAAGGACAGCCCCTACAGCATAATCACTAGCATCACACATAATTTCAAAGGGTAAATTCCAATCAGGCGGTTGAACTATAGGAGCAGTGATTAAAGCCCTTTTTAGTACCTCGAAGGCTTCCTTACAATCTTCATCAAAAACATATGGAACATCTTTTTGAAGAAGATTAGTGAGAGGCCACGACATCTTAGAAAAATATTTAATAAACCTCCTATAAAAACCAGCATGACCAAGGAAACTACGAATACCTTTGATGTCTCTTGGATAGGGCATCTTCTCAATTGCTTAAATTTTGGCTTTATCAACTTCAATCCCCCTTTCAGAAATTTTATGTCCAAGCACTGTGCCTTCATTTACCATGAAATGACACTTCTCCCAATTGAGAACAAGATTGGTCTCCTCACATCTCTGCAAAACTTTGTTAAGATTATAGAGGCAATTGTCGAAAGAAGTTCCATAGACGGAGAAATCGTCCATGAAGACTTCCACAATTTCCTCACAAAAACCATGAAAAATAGCAGACATGCATCTTCGAAAAGTAGCAGGTGCATTACACAAACCAAAAGGCATACGTCTATAGGCATAATTTCCATAAGGACAAGTAAAAGTAGTTTTTTCTTGATCTTCAAATTTAACAACAATTTGAGAGAAACCAGAATAACCATCAAGAAAACAAAAGTGAGAATTCTTAGACAGTCTTTCAAGCATTTGATCAATAAAAGGCAAAGGATAATGATCTTTTCGAGTAGCCTTATTAAGTTTCCTATAATCAATGCACATTCAATACCCTACAATTGTTCTTTGAGGAATGAGTTCATTATTATCATCAGCAACAACAGTCATACCTCCCTTTTTGGGAACACAATGAACAGGACTAACCCATCTACTATCAGCAATAGGATAGATTATACCTGCATCGAGAAGCTTGAGTATCTCATTTCTTACCACATCCTTCATCTTTGGATTCAATCTTCGTTGATGATCAACAACGGGCTTCGCATCAGGCTCAAGATTAATTGTATGTTGACAAATAGATGAAAAAATCCCTTGAAGATCATCAATAGTATATCCCAATGTAGCTCGATGTTTCCTAAGGACCTCCAATAATCGCTCCTCCTCTTTCACTGAAAGGTTAGAATTGATAATAACAGGATATATTTTCTTCTCATCCAAATATGTATATTTGAGAGTGTCTGGGAGAGCTTTTAATTCAAAAACAGGATCTCCCTTTGGAGGTGTCTGGGTCCCCAGAGACTCCACAGGTAGATCATGCTTTAGAATAGCCGGCTGTTTAAACAAGACTTCATCAATTTCCTCTCTTTCCTGCATAAACATATCATTCTCGTGCTCCTCCATATATTGCTGCAAAGGATCATTAGGAGGCACGACAATAGAAGCAATTCTTTCAATAATAAGATCCTCATTAGGTAATTCTTTATCATAACGATGTCTAGCAAATTTGGAAAAATTAAATTCATACGGCTCTCCAGCGAATTGAACAAAGACCTTTTCTTTCTTAAAATCTATAACAGCACTACAAGTATTTAAGAAAGGTTTACCAAATATGATAGGACAAAATTTATCTTTAACCGACCCCAAGACAAGGAAATCAGTTGGATATTTTACCTTACCACATAAGACTTCAACGTCTCTGACAATTCCCACCGGGTGGATGACATCTCTATTAGCCAATTTAATCTCCAAATCAATATCCTCAAGCTCACATGGCGCAATTTCGCGCATTATTTCTTGATAAAGTGTATAAGGAATAGCACTTGCACTTGCACCCATATCACATAATGCATAATAGCAATGATCACCTATCTTAACAGAGACAACAGGAGTACCAACAACTTTTCACTTTTATCCTGTCTAACAATGTTAGTAGCAGCTTCACAAAAATAAATAGAACTTCCATCGACGTTCTCAGTTACAAGATCTTTAACCAAAGCTACTGGAGAGGCAATTTCAAATTGTTCATTAGGTTCATAAGGTTTCCTTCCACTTTTATTAACCACACTAGCCACGATTGAGTGTTCTTTAATTTTTATAGGAAAGGGTGGTTTTTCAAAGTAAACAGCAGGTAAAACAGATTCAACTATTTGAACAGGCACATCATCACTAGCAAGCACATCTGTTTTACAAACATCTTTAAATGGTTCATGATACTTATCCCACTTTTCTTTTGGAATATTAATATGGTCAGCAAAGGATGTACAAAGATCAACAACAATTTGAGAATCGAGCCCAAACTTAGTACTAAGCATATTAAACCATTCAGCTTCCATGAAAGATTTAATGCAGTCATACTCATAATTTATACCTGATTCTTTACCTTTGTCGATCTCCCAATCTTTCGCATTGCGATAAATCCTTTCAATTAAATCCCATTTAGCATTAACTTCTTTGTTTGTAAAGGATCCAAGAGAAGAGGCATCAAGCATATCCTTATCATAGCGAGGCAGCCTCGCATAAAAATTGTTAACAATTATATCATTAGGAAGCTTATGATTGGGGCATTTAAGCATTAAAGATTTGAACCTCCCCCAAGCTTGAGCGATGCTTTCTCCTTCATGTGGCCAAAAGTTATAAATATAATTTCTATCTTGATGAATTTCATGAAGAGGATAAAATTTAGAATAAAAGAGAGACATAAGCTCTTTCCAATCCATCAAGTGAGAATTATCCAGAAGCATATACCAATCCATAGCTTATACTTTAGTGATATTGAGAATAATTTCCTCATGATTACCTCTTTCACTGGTGGAAAACGGGGCTTTTGTCCCGGTTCCCCAGCCCCTTTAGTCCCGGTTGCGGAACCGGGACAGCGCAATCGGGACTAAAGCCCCGACCTTTAGTCCCGGTTCTGTTACGAACCGGGACCAAAGGGTCAAGACGTGGCAGCGCGCAGTGCCGCGCCTGTCGAGGACCTTTAGTCCCGGTTCTAGCCACGAACCGGGACGAAAGGTTTATTCAGTTTTTTTTTGTTTTGCTGTTTTTCTTTATATTGTTTGTTTGTTTTACTGTTTTTCGTTTATTTTTTCATTTATTGTTTTTCTTTTTAGGATCCAATTCGACGATACTATGTATATACAAAACAACTAAAGAAGGAATTACACAAACATCGCCATAAGTTGTCGAATCTTTACATATAGTCTCATATAAGTTGTCCAACCCTATTAACATACACAAAACCCTAGTTGCCCGGTGAATAAAATTCTCCTTTTTTATCTATGACTTGATCTAAGAAGAATGCCGCCAGCTCCTCTTGAATTGCTCGCAAGCGGTCTTGTGGTAGGAGCATGTCCCGCATTCCTTCGATCTATATAATTTATGGAAGGGGTCAATTTCGATATATATATGAGAGAATCTCAACACAATTGATTGTAATAAAATAGTATTGTGAATATTGTTTACTTACTTCAAGATGTTCTAAGAGTCTGCTCCTCTGATAACACCTCTGGCGAATGAACTCGCAGACATACAATCCACATAAGTTATTTCCGGATCCCTGTCTCGGGCACTTTATAAGAACAAAGTTCAATCAAAATAATAATCAAGCATGATAATATTATTAAACTTCAATCAAATAGATGTCCGGGTCTAGCTAGAACTACTTACCGCCATGTCTTTAAATTCAAGCTCATCTGTCCATTCACCCGGAGCCCTGTTGGTGAACCGTTTCCAAACCCTGGAAGTCAATGAAAAAGAATAAATGACTTATTAATTACTACATACCAGGAAATGAACGAAAGTTGCCGATATAGTGCCATAATGATTGAAATTACCTCTGGATCATTCCCTTCATGTCCTCCCAGCTCTCTGGTTGATCACGTAGTGGGTCCATGACTTGTACTATTCCTTTGTCAGGAATAATGATAAATAACAGATAGTGGAACCTGCGCACGAATTACTCGTCAATTACACTTAATTAACATGGAGTATAGAAGGTGTATAGACACTAACACTCACCCAAAGTTGTAAGGAAATAGTATTTGTGTTTTAGTTTCTTGCTTCCTTAACGCAAGTACCAAGAGGTCCTCTGTTTCCTTTTCTTTATGTATAAGATTGTACTGATGAATGACATGTGGGTCAACGAACCCAATGTCATAGATTCCAGATAATCTGCATTCTCGAATCTTCAATCTGCATAATAGAGTGAGGATAATTACAAATATGTTTAACGAGCTGAGTTAGAGACTTAGTTACAGAAAAAAAATACTTACAGACAATAGGCACTGACGATAGATTTGTCGATGGCATCTTGTTGGAATAACTGAAACAGTTCTTCAAATTCAACCTGGACCTGGGCAGTTCCACGACCGTAATGCTCTTCTTTAACCTCCAGGTTGATCCAATTTTTCCCTTCCTTTGCTGCTTCCATGTACCACGCATTCAATCTTCGCATTTTTGTTGGAAGGTTCGGGACCTTCTCTGGTTTGACAAAAGGCTCCCCGTGCTTGTATTTGTACTTCACCTCAGCAATGGGATACTCTATTAGCGAGCCCAAGTATTCAGCCATGGTCACACCAAGCTCATCGGCGGCTTTTTTGATTTGTTTCTTAGTTAATTGTTTAGGCCGAGGGACATCGGAACACACCCTCAGCGGGGCGCACGATTGCTTCTCCTGTTGTCCGAGCTGAGGAACTCCTTGACCGTATGGACGGTCCTTCGGCTTCGGAATATTGCGTGCCCTCAGAACATGGGGCGGCACCTGAGCATCACGTGCCTTTATAATTGTTCGGTCGTAGTCCGGTAAAATCTGCTCAGCCGTTGGTCGCGTCAGGTTTCTCAGTGTTCTCTCAACTAAGACCGGATCTAGTGGGACCTTTTGTGACCGCTTCGGTGCTAACTGGCGGCTGACATCCTCTTTAACCCACACATCTAGCTCTTCTTTGGTCATTTCGTAAGGTAATTTCTCGATAGGCTTGGCGGGTTTCGCTTTCTTCTGATGACTTGTACCACTAGAACCCGAGGCAGAGGCGGCGCAGGCGGTGCTCTTCCGCTTTTGAACACGACTATGAGCCTGTGACGGCTGAGGCTGCGGAGGAGATGCCTGACACGGCGGAGACGGCTGAGGCGGTGGAGACGGCTGACGCGGCGGAGGAGATGGCTGACGCTGCGGAGGAGATGGCTGTCGCGGCGGAGACGGCTGGGGTGGCGGAGACGGCTGACGCGGCGGAGACGGCTGACGCGGCGGAGACGGCTGAGGTGGCGGAGACGGCTGACGCGGCGGAGACGGTGACCTTGGCTTCCAATTTGGAAGCACAATGCGTTCCTTCCGCCATAGAACAGTAGTTTTTCTACCATACCTCAGTGCAGTCTCGCCTTCACCCGTAGGGTAGTCAAGCTGCAGATCCTCGTATCCTTTCATGACTTCATCCACTAAGACAATAGAATATCCATCTGGAATCGGCCGCGAATGGTAAGTACCATTAGTTACAGCAGCTAAGACTACGCCGACCGCCACCTTCACGGTTATGTTCATCAATGGAGCATGTAGCTCACAATTTTCCCTCTCCGTGATATCATCCACGGGGTAGCGACGAGCCGAGATATCTGGCCGAAAGAGCTCCGTGGAAGCCACGCTGCTTTTCCGCTGAGATGGTGGGCCGCTATCTTGCTGAGAAGGATCTTCGTGCCGCTGAGCTTCCCGGGTGGTAAGTGAATCAAGGATCTGCTGCTGCCTAGTTAATCTATCTTCAATCTGCTTCAGCCGATCTGCCTCCTCTGCCTTCTTCCTCCCTCGGCTTCTATAACTGTCAGCGTCATCTGGAAATCCATACTTCCACGGTACGGAGCCTTCTGTGCCTCGTGTCCGACCTTTGTGTTCTGGATTCCCGAGGGCCCGTGACAGCTCGTCCTTCTCTCTGTTTGGAACGAACTCCCCGGCTTCTACCTCCTTCATTATCTTCTGAAGTTCAGCGAGAGGGGTTGCAAGTTGTGCTTTTGTAAAGATGCACTTCCCTGTTTCTGGGTGCAACGTTCCCCCATGCCCGAAGAACCAAAGTTTTGCCCGATCAGCCCACCGCAGCGTCTCAGGAATTATCCCTTGTTCAAGCAGGGCGTTCTCAAGTCTGTCCACCTTAGGCTTGATAGCCCTGTAGCCACCTGACCCCATGCTATGGTGATATTCCTTCTTGGAAGCATTTTTCTTATTAGTTGCTGACCTTTTCTTAGCCTCGTCAGATTTCTTGTACTTGACAAATTCCTCCCACTGATCCCTTAGCTTTTCATACGCTCCAGTGAACTCCGGAGTCTTTTTTTGAAGGACAAAGTCCTTGTGCAATCTTTTCTTCCAGTTTGCAAATTGTTCGGCCATCTTCTTCAGTGCCCACTCCTTGACCTTTTTCTCTATGGGATCCACGTAATTTGGATCCTCCTCCTCTAACGGATGAGCGTCGTCGTCTTGACGAGGAAGCGTGAAATTAGCCATTAGCGTCGTCCAAAGATTGTCTTTCACTCTATCGTCAACAAAAGTGAGAGACGAGCGTTCTGTCGCCTTCGGCTCATTCCATTCTTGAGTGGTGATCGGGACGTTGTCCCTAACAACAACTCCGCACTGACTTACAAACTTGACAAAATGTGTCAGCGGTCTGCCATCTGGAGCTACTGCTTCGATCTTGTATCTCTCTTCTTTATCACACCTTTTGGATGGGCCTCGTTTGGGGATAGAAGAAGATTTGCTCGATCCGGAGGGCTAAAAGAAGAAAGATCGTTAATGCATATATATATATATGAATCAAATAGTGGATTTAGTCAATATAGGGTTAGTTAATATACCGCGCCGGAGTTTGTAGTAATAATTGTCCGGTCACCATCATCACCGGATGCCTCAGCTTCTATCTGCGCTCCCTCGCCGGAGTCGTTCAGAAAGCTCGAGGTGAACTCCAACTCATCTTCACCGCGGATAATATCTTGCAATATGTTCTCCTGATTTTCGTCTCTGTTGTGATCCATAGTTTCTGCAAGGACAATTGACCGGGTGGTTAATGAAAATTAACCCATTCTTATTCTTATTCTTATTCTTTTAATTCTATTCTTATTCTTATTCTACACTAATTATTAAAATAGCTAACATAATTGCTAACACTAATTATTAGTGTTAACACAATTGCTAACATTTCAAAATAGCTAACATTTTAATTATTCAAAATAGCTAACATTATTTAAAATAGCTAACAATTGCTAACACTAATTAATACAAATTGCTAACATTTCAAAATAGCTAACATTTTAATTATTCAAAATAGCTAACATTATTTAAAATAGCTAACAATTGCTAACACTAATTAATACAAATTGCTAACATTTTAAAATAGCTAACATTTTAATTATTCAAAATAGCTAACATTATTTAAAATAGCTAACAATTGCTAACACTAATTAATACAAATTGCTAACACAATTGCTAACACTAATTATTAAAATAGCTAACAATTGCTAAATGATGAACACATGACGTCATGGTGATGTCACCGATGAACTTGGGCACGGCTTGATCACGAAATCGTGCAATCGGCTTGAAATTGGGCACGGGCATGGGCTCTAGGAGCTAGAGGAGGCCGAGAAGAGTACGGGGTGGCGGTGGAATGGACCAAATGGTCGCCGGAGGACCGACGGCGACCATGTCCGCGGCGGCGGGCGGTGTGGTTCTTCGTGGAGCGCGGGAGGGAGAGGGTGGAGGGGTCCCAGAGGACGGGGTGCTCACCGCTGGGAGGTCGGAGGAGGCTGGTGACGGGCGGCGACCGGCGGAGGAAGCTCGGCCGGCGGAGGTTGCCGGAGGAGGCGAGATGACGTGCTGCGGAGGCTCGGGCGGCCGGTGAGGAGAAGGAGAGGGCGGCCTCGGCTCGGGCGGGCTTGGGCGGCACGTCGAGGGCGGCGCGTGGCGGCCGGCGGCGAGCAGCGAGGACGCCGAAAAATCGGGCAGCCTGCCGGCGTGGGGGAGGGGTCCGTGCGCGCGTCCTTAGCAAGTTTGCGAGAATGAAGGGGATCGGGGAGAAGAGAAGGAGGTTATAAGAGGAAAGGACCTTTTGTCCCGGTTCGTGGCTGGAACCGGGACGAAAGACCCTTCCGTCCCGGTTCCAGCCACCAACCGGGACGAAAGGGTGACCTTTCGTCCCGGTTGGTGGCTGGAACCGGGACGGAAGGGTATTTTTTCGGACACCGAAAAGGTGCGCGCCAAAAGACCCTTTCGTCCCGGTTCCAGCCACGAACCGGGACGAAAGGTTCTTTCAGAATTAAAATTTGGGCGCCAACAAAAGTTTGTTCTGTTTTTTTGTTTTAAACTTATAAAATTATAAATACA
Organism: Puccinellia tenuiflora; assembly: GCA_012064385.1. Taxonomy (NCBI): domain Eukaryota; kingdom Viridiplantae; phylum Streptophyta; class Magnoliopsida; order Poales; family Poaceae; genus Puccinellia; species Puccinellia tenuiflora. Next base: position 143,502 of record QRDG01000500.1, read on the forward strand.
ATATCTTTCGATCTGTTTATCAGAAAAAAACAATAATTTTTGTTTTAAACTTATAAAATTATAAATACAATATCTTTCAAAATGGAATTAAATATTTCTAGAAACTATAATTAAGTCTAGAAAGTTGTCCCGTTTCCAGCAGAATCGGCAGAAATTTGTGATTTTTAAAAGAGGTGGATGGAAATCTTTTCTTAGAAAACAAATTGATTATTTGTGCATATAACATGTTCTAGCATATTAAAAAAATGAATCACCCAAGTTTTGCAACATATTTCTGGTAGGTCCTTCACAAAAAAAAACCATTTCTGACACTCGGAAAATGGAAAATGGTTTTTTTATTCAATAAAAAAAACTTCCTTCGTCAACATTGTCCGTGCTTCCAAGATGCATGTTTGTGTGGAATATGGACCCATTCAAACAAACTATGCCATGTATTTGGCCATAACACCCGTTATTTCGACAGAAACCCTAGAATGTTAGGAGGAGATAGCTCTTTGTTGTGAACAAGTTTTCAACAGAACTGTCGTACTGCCTAGGACATATTCCAAGTTCCTGAGCCACGGGGTGCTGAGCCTCCGGCGCTGCGCATCCAAAGAGAAGGAACCCTCACAGGGTCATAGCTCACGTGAGAAGGAACCCTCTGAAGAAACGACCACCTACTGTCATACTGCCTATCCAATAGATACATGTAGCGACGGACGTGCTCATCCTCCTCCCTGATACGGCGACGTACCACCTCCTCGGAGGCCGGCTCCCTCTGCACCGAGCGTGGCCCACGCGACTGCCACCACAGAAGATCCGGGTCGACGATGTCACCCGGATTCCTCACCAAGCTGCGCGTCCCGGAAGGTAGCACCTCCCAGTGCCAGCCCGGTGGAGCCCAGTCCCGCACATCGCCCCTCTGGTCCAACATGGACATCGTCGCCGAGAACACCTAAGTCAAAAACGCCTAAGTCAAAATTTTGTTACAATGGAAGAGTGATGAGGTTGTAGATATGAGTTTAGATGTGATATGGCAATGGAGGCCAAGCCTATATATAGAGTGATCAGGGCCTTTAGTACCGGTTTGTGTTACCAACCGGGACTAAAGAAGCACACGGATCGTGTGTTTCTTTCAAGCGCTTGTGAGCCGTTGGATCAGGGGTGTGTTTCTTTAGAGCGCTTGTGAGCCGTTGGATCAGAAGCACACGGATCGTGTGTTTCCTTCGAGCGCTTGTGAGCTGTTGGATCAGGGCCTTTAGTACCGGTTCGTGTTACCAACCGGGACTAAAGAAGCACACGGATCGTGTGTTTCTTTCAAGCGCTTGTGAGCCATTGGATCAGGGGTGTGTTTCTTTAGAGCTCTTGTGAGCCGTTGGATCAGAAGCACACGCCTATAAATAGCGACGTCCCTGCAGCGAAACGGCACACAACGAGTGGTGGTGGTGGTGGAAGTGGTAGCCATGCCCCTCGGTCGGATCCAAGCAGCTGCAAGGCTCTCTCATGATCTACAATATTCCCAACACTTTTTGGGACGGTCGTTAGATCATGAGAGATGTCTTGCGGCTGCTTGGATCGAAGGTCGATTTGCTGCTCACGACGACGCGAGACGGATGCGCAAGCTTCCGGATGGGAAAAACCAGTGTTGGATGAAGAACAAGAGTACGGCAACAGCGGAGAAGAAGCTAGTCAAACTAGTCCGGAAGGCAAAGACCGAATACAAATCATTCGGATTCGCCTGCATACGTCCAACAGTGCATTTTATATGCAGGCACTCACGAGCCACTGTTGGGCTGTATGCAGGTGAAACCGTATGTTTTGTTCTATATCTACCGAATACAAGTCATACAAGTCATTTGATATGCAGGTAATAACAAGTCAGGTGAAACTGTGTGCGCGCCAAAAGACCCTTTAGTCCCGGTTCTAGCCACCGGGACTAAATATTATCAAAGTGTTTATAAAAATACATCATGTTTGAGAACACTCATACATAAATATTATTACACGAAGACGAAGGCGGGAAGCGGTGGAAGATCATCAGAGAAGTCTTGCCGCTTTCTTATGGTCGCACCGACCGTAACCATGGAGCATCTTCATCATTCAACACGATGGTTGGGTCAGTTTTGACCGTGAAGGGGGGAATTTCATCAAACTTATCGTAATCTTCTGACATGTCTGTCTTGTCCTCCACTCCCACGATGTTTCTTTTCCCTGAAAGAACTATGTGACGCTTTGGCTCGTCGGATGATTTATTCGTTTCCTTATTTTTCATCTTTCTCGGTTTGGTAGACATGTCCTTCACATAGAACACCTGAGCAACATCATTGGCTAGGACGAATGGTTCGTCTCCGTAACCAAGATTGTTGAGATCCACTGTTGTCATTCCGTACAGCTTGTCTACCTGAACCCCCACTCCATTCAGCTTGACCCATTTGCACCGGAACAAAGGGACCTTAAAAGAAGGTCCATAGTCAAGTTCCCATATCTGCTCTATGTAACCATAATATGTGTCCTTTTGTCCATTGTTGTTTATTGCATCAAACCGGACACCACTGTTTTGGTTGCTGCTCTTTTTATCTTGGGCGATCGTGTAAAATGTATTTCCATTTATCTCGTACCCTTGGAAAGTCAACACAGTCGAAGATGGTGACCTGGCCAACAAGTAAAGCTGATCTCCAACAGTGTTGTCATTAATGAGATGTGTTCGCAACCAACCGCCGAAAGTATCAATGTGTTCATGTGTAATCCAGGTGTCGGACTGTCCCGGGTGTTGAGACCGTAATATGTTCTTGTGTTTCTCGATATACGGGGCCACCAAGGTAGAACTCTGTAGAACTGTGTAGTGTGCCTGAGTTAAAGAATGCCCGTCCCTGCATATGTCTGCTTTCTTTCCTAGCGTGCCTTTTCCACTCAGTCTCCCCTCATGTCTTGATTGTGGAACACCAATCGACTTAAGGTCAGGAATAAAGTCAACGCAGAACTCAATGACCTCCTCTGTTCCATAGCCCTTGGAGATGCTTCCTTCTGGCCTAGCACGGTTATGGACATATTTCTTTAAAACTCCCATGAACCTCTCAAAGGGGAACATATTGTGTAGAAAAACAGGACCGAGAATGGCAATCTCTTCGACTAGGTGAACCAGCAGATGCGTCATAATATTGAAGAACGATGGTGGGAACACCAACTCGAAACTAACAAGACATTGGACCACATCGTTCTGTAACTGTGTCAGATTTTCTGGATTGATTACCTTCTGAGATATTGCATTGAGGAATGCACATAGCTTCACAATGGGTACTCGAACATTTTCCGGTAGAAGGCCCCTTAGTGCAATCGGAAGCAACTGCGTCATAATCACGTGGCAGTCATGAGACTTTAGGTTTTGAAATTTTTTCTCAGCCATATTTATTATTCCCTTTATATTCGACGAGAAGCCAGACGGGACCTTGATACTGTTCAGGCATTCAAAAAAGATTTCCTTCTCTGCTTTGGTAAGGGCGTAGCTGCTCCGGTGTATCTTGTTCTGTGGATGCATGTTGTTTGGGTCTTTCATACGTTGTTGGTCCTCCCGTGCTTCCGGTGTATCTTTTGTCTTCCCATACACGCCCAGGAAGCCTAGCAGGTTCACGCAAAGATTCTTCGTCACGTGCATCACGTCGATTGAAGAGCGGACCTCTAGGACTTTCCAATAGGGTAGCTCCCAAAAAATAGATTTCTTCTTCCACATGGCCGCATGTCCGGTACCGTCATTCGGAACAGATTGACTGCCAGGACCTTTTCCAAAGATCACTTCTAGATCCTTGACCATATCAAATATATCATCACCAGTACGGTGGTCAGGCTTCCTCCGAGGCTCGGGCAGACCTTGGAAATGCTTGCCTTTTTTTTTACGGGATGCTTGGTCGGAAGAAATCGACGATGCCCCAGGTACACAACCTTCTTACACTTCTCCAAATATATACTATCTGTCTCCTCTAAACAGTGCGTGCAAGCATTGTATCCCTTGTTTGTCTGTCCTGAAAGGTTACTAAGAGCTGGCCAATCATTGATAGTTACGAACAACAACGCTCGTAGGTCAAATTCCGCCTGTTTGTACTCATCCCACACACGTACACCTTCTTCGCGCCACAACTGTAAAAGTTCTTCAACCAAAGGCCTAAGGTACACGTCAATGTCATTCCCGGGTTGCTTCGGGCCTTGGATGAGCACTGGCATCATAATAAACTTCCTCTTCATGCACAACCAAGGAGGAAGGTTATAGATACATAGAGTCACAGGCCACGTGCTATGACTACAGCTCTGCTCTCCAAAAGGATTCATGCCATCTGTACTTAGGCCAAATCTTAAGTTCCTTGCGTCATCTGCGAAGTTCGGGAACTCTCTCTCGATTTTTCTCCACTGTGACCCATCAGCGGGGTGTCTCAACATCGCGTCTTTCTTACGATCTTCTTTGTGCCATCGCAACAACCTGGCATGCTCTTTGTTTCGAAACAAACGTTTCAACCGTGGTATTATAGGAGCATACCACATAACCTTGGCAGGAACCCTTTTTCTCGGGCGCTCGCCCTCAACATCACCAGGGTCATCTCGTCTGATCTTGTACCGCAATGCAGTGCAGACCGGGCATGCATCCAAATTCTCGTACTCCTCACCACGATAGAGGATGCAGTCATTAGGGCATGCATGTATCTTCTGCACATCTAATCCTAGAGGGCAGACAATCTTCTTCGCTTCGTATGTACTGGCGGGCAATTCGTTATGCTTTGGAAGGTCCTTCTTCATTATTTTCAGCAACTTTTCAAAACCTTTGTCGGTCAAACCGACCTCTGCCTTCCATTGCAGCAATTCCAGTGTGCTACCCAGTTTTTTCAGGCCATCTTCACAGTTTGGGTACAACGGTTTGTTGTGATCCTCTAACATGCGCGCGAATTTCGACCTCTCATTTTCTGTTCCGCAGTCTCTCCGTGCATCAGCAATGGCACGACCAAGATCATCAGTCGGCTCATCTAGATCTTCAGCTTCCCCCGTTGCAGTATCACCGTATTCAGGGTACATACCATCATCTTCTTCTTCTTCATTTTCGTCCATCATAACCCCTGTTTCTCCGTGCTTGGTCCAGCAATTATAGCTGGGCATGAAACCGTGTCGAAGCAGGTGGGTGTGAAGGATTTTGGAGGAGGAGTAATCCTTCTTATTCTGACAGACAACACATGGACAACACATAAAACCATTTTGTTTGTTTGTCTCGGCCACAGCGATAAAACTAGCAAGTCCCGTAATGAACTCGCCAGTTCGTCGGTCACCGTACATCCATTGCCGATTCATCGAGCACCTTATATATTTCGAGTTATATATTGCCGACTCATCTGCATTATATGAGTAAATTATATATTACACACAACATCATGAATAGAAGGTCATCACATTAAAACCTCCCGCAGAGTACTGATCAAATGTAATACATAGTCCTCATGATGAAAAAATACAGTGAAATTAACATACAAACTATCTAATGCATTTAAATGCAACAACAAATGCGATCAAAATCGCAACTAAGGTAACAATTGATCCGACGGCATAATGATACCAAGCCTCATTTTTAATGGAATCTTTTCTAATGTTTCTAATCTTCTTACGCATTGCATCCATCTCGATCTTGTGATCATCGACGACATCGGCAACATACAGCTCCAATTTCATCTTCTCTTCTTCAATTTTTTTGATTTTTTTTTTCAAATCATCGTTTTCGCTTTCAAGTAAATTTAACCTCTCGACAAGAGGGTCGGTCGGAATTTCAGGTTCATATATGTCCTAGATCAAAATATCTATGTCAAATGTTTGGTCGGCATAATTGTTAAAATAAAGAAATTAAAAACATAGTTATAAAAGATAATATACCACATCCGAATCATAGACCGGACGAGGGCCGACGGGGACGGATATCAAAACCATCACTATACATATAAAAACAATTATACAAATAAGAAAAATTATACAAATAACAATGTAAATCATATAAGTAAGAATAAGAAGCTCACGAAGGTGGTGCCGGCGACGGGGGCGATCGACAACCGTGAGGATAAGGACACGAACGGGACGGCACTAATTAAAAATAACAAATCATACATTAATTTGAACTCAAATTGCATATAAAAAAAATAAAAAAGCAATAAGTCAACAACCTAGAATTTGAGCAATTTTAACTTAGCTAGGCATTTAATCAAACACCTAGCATGCAACACCAAGGAAATGAGGAGCAAAAATAGTAATAGAGATGAATCCAAGCTCCGAGAGGATGAGACTTCTAACCTATTAGAAGCCTTGGGTGGATAGGGGAAACTTAATGTGGACAAATGGTGGAAAAAGTATGGATCAAATGAAGCTTTGTGAGGAGCTTTGAGAAGAAAAATGGTGTTCAACTCGAGCTCCTCGGGCAGGAAGAAGAAGATATAGTGAGTGAAGACTTTTTGTCCCGGTTCGTATTACAAACCGGGAATAAAGGTTACCCTTTTGTCCCGGTTTGTGATACGAGCCGGGACAAAAGGTTCCTGCGCCGGACCCCACCCTTGGGCGCTGTCGGAACGGACCTTTTGTCCCGGTTCGTGGAACGAACCGGGACAAAAGGGTCCCAAAAAACCGGGACGGATGCCTCCCGGTCCCCGCGCGCCCTCCGAGCCCCAAAAAAGGGGTCTTTAGTCCCGGTTTTTTACACAACCGGGACTAAAGCCTCCCGGGGGCCAAAACGGAAGCCCTGTTTTCTACTAGTGTCTTCTGTCGTGCAAGAGGATGAGAACCGGCTTGACAGCTGCTGTTCCTTGGTTGTTAGTGGATAGAAACGGGCACTTGACAGAGTGGAGGATCGGTTGGCAGGACAGCGACGGGAGGGCGGAAACCGAACGACACATGAAGAAAGAAAACGTATGGGTGCACTTCAGCTTCAGGGGTAGGCGAGACTTGCTCGTCACCGGCCGGCCGGCCAGCAAAAGGTTGTAGGAGCTTTACTTGGCTGGATGGATCCCTCCGAACAGACTCCGCTTATCTGCACCGCGTCGTCGTTGAGGTAATTGGACGGTTGGCTGTTTGTCAATGCTTCGATGCAACACAACACGCAGTATGCCAGTATTAATTGGGCTGATTGAGCTCTCTGCCACGGGAGTCACCGACAGAATGGAAACGGAGATACGCGGTAGTACTAGTACCAGTGACCAGCGTCCGGTGATGATCGTATTGATTATCAGGCGCCGCTGGCTGGTGACAACTGACAAAAATAGTTCCCTATCGTTAGGCGCAAAAGAAAAGAGTATCCGTAAATACTGCGAGCTTCCAGGACCGATATAATCGAAACGGCGATTTTTTTTTGAATGGGGAGATATCCGGGCATATGCATAGAAAAGATGCATACGGACTTTTATTTTATTTATTCAACACAACTGACAAAAAGAGTTACAAACAATGATCATACAAACCGAAACCGTCATACGGTGACAAATCATCACAACTAGTACAACCGATAGACTCCGGTTAACTTCAGAGATAGCGTCTTGTGCGCACGCTCCATAGGTCACCTACACTATCATTCCTCCAACCTATCTCCTACGTGTAAATATAAACGAAGACCCTCGCCAAGTCTGCCATCGGTGTGGCCACGATGCCAGACAGCGCCACCACCGTGCACACGTCCATCAACACGCGTCCGACGTCGATACTCCGCTGCGCCACACCGCCGAGACTCGCCGTCGACAATGCGGTAGATGAAACACCGCTCCGCCACCAGAACCCTCCAGCTACCTCATGCTCCAAACGAAGCCCCCCAGAGGGAAAACGACACCGATAGTGTCGCCATCGTCCGACCCGGAAGATCCAGATCCAGGGTTTCCCCTGGAGCACCCCTATCCTTCGACAAGGAGATGATAGCTGCAATGACGATGTCTTCGACAAGGTAACGACGCCATGAGACGCCGCCATCGTCGTCGTGACCGAAGTCTGGACGCGGTTTTCACCGGCCGTCGAATCCCTGTCGTCTCGACGCCACATGACAGAGCACAGCTCTTGCTGCAGCGCACCATAGCCAGCACCGGAAACATAGGTGCGCGATCCCGCGATATCCGCCGCACCATATCGCCGCTGCCCGAAGCTGCCTCCTGGCCAAACCTCCGGAGGAGGGATGCCGCCGCCACCTTGCCTGGGCCCGGTGCCCCGATTTCCCTGGACTGCAGACAGCCGCCCACCAGGATGTGGCGCTAGCAGGAGCAGCCGCACTGGTCAAGGGTCAGAACAACATGTCGCGCCGCCGCTAATTCGCACCATGGCGATCCACTCCCGGTCATCCCCGTCGCGCCGCCACACCATTGAAGAGCTCGTAGAAGGCACCGCCGCCCTGTCTCAGTGCGGTGCCCAAGAGTTCCCGCCGTCGCCGCGCCTCCCGGGCTTTGCCCAGATGACACCTCCGACGGCGGCGAGAGGAGGGATGTGCGGTACGGCTTGCAGGGAGGCAAGGGCGGGGCTCCCAGTAGGGAAAGGTAGGGCAGCCGTCCTACCTTGAATTTCGACGATAATATTCAAATGCACGTGTTTTTTCTGAACAATTTGAGTGGTCGTACATTAAAAACGAGCTTCGTATGAGAAAGCTATGTTTTTTCCGTCAACACTACAGAAAGCCGATTCCGAAGTGAAAAGAGGGAGTAGATCTAGTCTAGTCAGAAATCAACCTTTTCTCTTCACAATCGCTACAGCTTAATCTAACAAAACCGAACTCTAAACAATGTTCTAGGTGGGGATTTGTAAGTAGGATTTGAGAGTATTTTGGCCAGCTTATGGGAAGCCGCAATCAGCTTTAGTTGTACTGCGCTCTTCAAGTGTGCTTGTTCCCCCTTCTTCCTCTTACCATGGCAAGTCCTTGGGAAATAACTCCGATGGGCAGAAAAAGGAAGGCGTTAAGAGACCCTCCTGACCCAACCCTCGACACTCTAAGATCCTTTTTCAGACCTGCTCTACTCCCATTTAAGAAAAAATAATCACTCTTCCTAAAAGTAAGGGAGGATTAGGAAAATCCTATTGATTGTTGTTTTCTCCAAACCGTCGGGAAAAGCATGAAAAATGCTCGAATGGTACGATCCCTCCGTCACCCCAAAATGAAAGGGGTGATCTCGTAGTTCCTGGTTAATAAATTATGTTTTACGATACTTTGAATTTGTATATTTTATTGATCTAAAATTTTAATTGTGTTAGGTCAGTCGATGTTTTTCAACAAGTGAGGACACATGTTTACTCAACTGAAAAATGATGGCTCACAAACACTCTTGTAAAAAATTAATTTGCGCAAAAATGACATAATAATTCTAAGTTTTGATGAAATGGTAACAAAGGGGGGAAATGAAGAAAAGAGGAAGACATCTGGTCATTGATTATTTTATAGTGTGGACACCTTCTATTGCTATAGACTATGTTAACATTGATTTTGACCATCGTTTAAATGAACTATTTTCAGAATTCCTTCAGAACTTCTCTTGTCTTGAATATTTTTGAAATTTTCTTTTCAAACTTGTCTTGCATTTCACAAAACATATCGAATGAATAATTTTTGATAAAATGTCAAAGAGTTTCCTTTTTTTGTTGCAACCAATACAAGAACTAGTGACTATATTATAATCTATGAACCAAATAAAAGTGTTATCATTGATCAATCTGATGTTTACATTTTACTTATTGTATTCATACGTATGTCTTTACTTTATATACAACTTCTTTGAAGGGAAAAAAATCTATCCAACTAATTGACCATGAATTTCTGTTATGTAGGAATTTGAAGGAGAGTTCAATCTAACTTAATGACATATAATTAATTTACGCTTTAAGCCACCTTGGGTTTTTTCTGAGTGAGCCTTAATGATATTTGATTAGTTAAATACACAAATATTTCCGTTATTGAATTTTAATTGCTTTAGACAATTAAAACTTACATATTCATAAAAACAATATGATTTTTTTACAGCTTGGGGGATGGGGGTGATTTCCCCTTACACTACAACACAGCTGATATATAGAGGCACTTCAAAGTGCCACTAAATGGGGTCTAAGTGCCACTAATGACCTATTGTGGCACTTTGGAGAAGTGCCACCTTTGCTTGTGCCACTAAAAGCTTTTGTGGCACTTCTCTCCAAAGTGCCCAAATAGGTCATTACCTATTGAGGCACTTTGTCAAAGTGCCCCCAAAACCAATTAGTGGCACTTTGTCAAAGTGTCCCCAATAGGTCATTACCTATTGAAGCACTTTGTGAAAGTGCCCTAAAACCAATTAGTGGCACTTGAGAAAGTCCCACTAATTGAATTTGAGGCATTTTCACCAAGTGCCACTAATTGATTTTGAGGCTCTTTGAGATAATGGCCCTAAATCAATTAGATCACAAAGCACCAGATTGCAAACTGAAGATATAGACAGTTTAAAGTCAACATAACTGAGATCAATAACAACATACTGCAATATCAAACATAATCCAATGGTACCAAAAATGTTTTCAAACCTGTAATACATGCACAAAATCTGAAATTCTCATACATTCCAGAACAAGATTCACATATTTCATGACATAATTCACATATTACAACCACCTACTCCCTCTACTGACCATCTGTTCATCAACTCCAAAGCCTCCTTTCTTCAACGGCCTGGACATCACAAAGGAAAATGGGACAAGACAATGAAGCAATATTTTCTCAAAATTTTGGTGCCATTTGACTGCCACCAGAACAGGGTAAAAAATATACATTTTAGTTTCTTAATCAGTTTTCTTTCATGTAAAAAAACACAGACATCTGATATACCTATGTCACTATTAATCCCATGAACAGTCATACATTTCAAGTACTTGAATATTCACTTGAACTTGGCTCCTTATTTAACTTAAAAACCAGCGCCAACAAATCAGAGAGGAGAGTAACGCAAGTCTTAGCAGCTCAGTTCCGCCCATCATCAACGATTGCATCATAAAGGAATTTGATCTAGTGAAGGTATGTTTGTGATTAAAGCATTGAGGTAGAACTTAGTTACTCTGCAGGTCACAATTATTTGTACATTTGGACCACTCGATCATCTATATAATGACGGTGTGTACCACAACCTAAAATATTAATTCCCTGAGAAATACTTTCAGATTTTTTTTATCAGAGACACAAATCCAATGGGCATTATTTGTTATGCACAACACTGCTAACGTTACAAAGCCGTTTCATGTAAACATAAGTCCTAGGATCAAGAGCATACAACCCAGTGTCATTATCCTAGAACCACACTGCCATCTATATTACTAGAACTTCCAATAGCCAACAAGTGATTAAAATCAAAAGCCAACAAGTGATTAAACANATATTATCGTCTCATTCCCATTCCTCCAACAAAGCCTCCACCGGCCAATCCGCGCCCGCCACGTGCCACGGCAGGACACGACCGGGCTTTCCAACCTATCTGAAGCCCAAGCCCTAGAAGCTAATAGTAGCAGATAGTATAGGCGTAGTCGTAGGTAGGTAGCTAGCTAGGGCTATGGTTGCACACTTTGTGGCACATGCACGTATCGCGCTTTGGCCTTTCCCATGGTGTGCAGGCAGGCAGCTCTAGCAGAAGCAGCAGATGGTCACCGGCATTATTGATACGACGATACATACGGCAGTGTAGTGTGGTGTGGTACTGTGGTGTGTCAACAATTGACGTAAAGTGAGACCAAAGCTAGCTTGTTAAGTTATTCCTCAAACGTCGACACTTTTTCCCCTTTCCGTAAAGAACAAAAGATTCGTCCCGTCGATTTGATAAGAGTCAGCAGTGAGAGGATTGAGGACCAATTAAATCCTACCATATGCTCTAGCTACACACTCTCCTAATGGACAAAGTAATCGATTGATTGAAACTGCGAGCACAAACCCTAGAACAGCTAGCCGTGGTCGCCGCCTCGCCGGCCAGCAGAACGGTGGCCGACGGAGAACCGGTCGGTGGCGGTGACCTTTGTGCGTGCGGTGTGCTTTGTTGGTGGTCAAGAAAAAAGGACGAAAAGCTAGCTTGGGCAGCAGCAGTAGGAGGAGGAATAGTAAACATCTGCCTACATCCACAGTAAAATAACGTTGCCCAAGGTCTGAAGGAAGCCACAGAGTTGATAGAATGGCAAAGAGGGAGAGGAGAAGAGCATTGAAGTTGCTGTCAGTCACCCACACACACGCAGAGTATTCTACTGCTTTCCTCGACTATGACTTCTCTTTGTCAGAGAGAGAGATTGTGAAGAGAGGTTGATGGAGCGTAGAGAGAGAGAGAGGAGTGACCCGACTGACCAGAGGCAGCAGGGGAGTAAAAGAGCAACATCCATCAGGGATCCCTGATATAAATTGATAAATAAATACAGAGCGTGGGCTGTGCAGGCAGGTCATGATTTTGTAATCCATTGCTTTATGATTGAGCTGCCCCCCTTTCCCTGACTGCTGCTGCTGCCTACTGCCACCGCTAGCCTAGCCTAGGCTAGGCTACCCTAGCTACCACCTCCCTCTCTTCTTCTCTCTCTTTTGTTTTGACGCTGACACAAAAAGAAGTCATGATGGCCTTATGATGGGGGTGCTTGCTACGACCACTTGTTTTCTTCCTGCCTTTCTCTCTCTCTCACTAGTCGCGCTACACTACTGCCCTTTATCTGTTTTTCATTTTATATATATCGCACGCACCGTCCTCATTGGTCTTTTAGAAAGGACGGATCACTGATGTGGGGCCCGTTGGACAGTCCGATCGATGTGCGTGAAAAATCATGCTGGTTTTTGTAGGTAGCATGGGCCGCATGGGTTTGTTGCTTGCTCTCTTTCGTCATAGGCAGCCCGGGATTTGCAGGGTCTGGCCCATCGAGGCTTAACCATACAACCTAGTACTAGTGTAGAATTTTATTCACGGAATTTTATTCGTGACTTTGACGGGCCAAGCATTGCGGTCTTGGAGACATGGGTACCCAGCGGCGCCGCCCCGCAAAATAGGCCCCTCATGCGGTTGCATGCATGCTGTTGTAAGCGGTGACATCACTAGATTCTCCCTTTCTGCTTAAATTAAAAAAGATTTATCTCTCGAAACCACTAATGTGATTTTAAATCCACTTTTACTGTGACGAGATCTTGAAACTAGATCCCATATTGCCTGGTTTTGATAACCTTTTTTCCGTTGGTAGTTATCAGGTTACTATCACTAACATTTTGGATTATAATAACTTGGTTATCATATTATCTCTATGCCATTCTAACTGATGCAAGGCTCCATGGTACTACTTTATATGGATTGACACCATCTTTTTGGTCTTGCAAATATTGGAAATCTTACTCTCTAGCTATGCATATCATTTGGATAAGTCTAGAAACATATAAAAATTACTCCCTCTGTTCTACAATATAAACCATGAATAATTATAATGGTAACTGTCCGGTGTTAACCTGGTAATGATATTGTTTTAATTCGATAACTGGTGTGACGGAAAAATATTGTCACACTCAATATATAATTGTATTGCAACATCTAAAAGCGTGTAAAATTTTATCTAGTAACCATGTACAATTATGGTGATAATTGTTTTATGCTAATCAGTTAGCTATAGTAAAGTAATCTGCTAATTGGCGTGAAAAAAATCATCGAAACATATTAACACGGGATCTAGTTTTGAAGCCATCGACGAGGCGAACTTGGCAGTCTAAACAGATCGCTAATTCGGAATAACGATTTAGAAGATAACTCGTTTTGAATTTTTGAATTTAATAATTGATGCATGATGTCACCCATAAGGTAGGTGGCAGACTCCTATATGCATGCATATGCTCTACTCTGTATGGAAAAGACATGCAAACTTGCCCAAGCCCTCCCATGCGACGCTTTTCTTAGCTTTTTCCTTGATTCAGTTATTTGATCATTCGAAATTCCTAGGTGAACCTTCCAAACTACTACCTCCGTTCCTAATTATAAGACGTTTTGGTTAGCTAATTTAGCATACCAAAACGTCTTATAATTTGGGACAGAGGAAGTACTTTATAATTAATAAATACCAACTTATAATTCTCCCTCATAAAAGGTATTCTGTTCACACACATGCACGAACAGTTTCTGAAGTGTATATCATTCGCAGAGCTGAAGTATAAATACCAACTTGTCTAGTCTATTATTATATATACACAGATGAGTGTATATCATGCAGGTACATCATTCGCAGAAACTAAAAGTAGTACTCCCTTCCCTCCGTTCCTAAATATAAGATGTTTTAAACATTGTCATTTAGACTAAATAGTAAATACAGACTAAAATGGGTGTACTCATAAATGAAAACATAAAATTAGAACTGTTAACTACCTGGTGTGCATCCCTAACACAACCAGAGACCTAACACGCTGGTAACAAGGTCTCACCAGAAACCTCAACAACGGACGGAGGAAAGCGTACTTTTCAACTCCCTCCGTTCCACAATGTAATATGTTTTAGGTTTTGTCCATTCATATTTATCTAGCACGCTCGTAACAAGGTCTCACCAGAAACCTCAAAAACGGACGGAGGAAAGCGTACTTTTCAACTCCCTCCGTTCCACAATATAATATGTTTTAGGTTTTGTCCATATTCATATTTATCTAGCACGCTCGTAACAAGGTCTCACCAGAAACCTCAACAACGGACGGAGGAAAGCGTACTTTTCAACTCCCTCCGTTCCACAATGTAATATGTTTTAGGTTTTGTCCATATTCATATTTATCTAGCACGCTCGTAACAAGGTCTCACCAGAAACCTCAAAACGGACGGAGGAAAGCGTACTTTTCAACTCCCTCCGTTCCACAATGTAATATGTTTTAGGTTTTGTCCATATTCATATTTATCTAGCACGCTCGTAACAGGTCTCACCAGAAACCTCAACAACGGACGGAGGAAAGCGTACTTTTCAACTCCCTCCGTTCCACAATGTAATATGTTTTAGGTTTTGTCCATATTCATATTTATCTATATATATATATATTTAGAAATATTTTAATGTGTATGTTCACTCATTTAGATCCGTACCTAATCAACTGATGTTTTTGACGAACCTCGTCAGAGGGCGGGGACCTAATCAACATGTGAGATACCTAAAACATCTTATATTTAAAAACGGAATGAGTACTAGCCACGCACGAAATTGTGCTTTCTCAGATGGTGCCATTTGACCGCGCTAGTAGGTACGAACAACGGCTTCCCCTTATATGCAACGAGGCCCACCGCACAGTGACACACTGTGCACACACGTAACACCCGGCGCGCCTCATGCTGCATGTACGTAGTACATACGCACTGTGCACATCCCGGCAAGTGAGATCGATAAACAAGGAAAAATAACTCGCGCACATGTGCACCGGACGATTGATGGGGTTTTTGGCGGATAATGGCGCACCTACACATACGATCGATCGTCAGTACGCAATAGCATCTGTCTGTCTGTGTGACTAGCTACACACACCTGCACGAACAGTCTCAGGCATAAATGTCACCGTATAATTATTTGATGACTGATTGATTAATTCGGCCCATCCCCGTGTGTATAATGCGTCGCATTCGTTCTCTCTTTGCCGCCGGGGTATGTATGTGGGCCCACGCAACCAAAAAAAAAAGGTATGTATGCTGGGCAGAACAAGAAGTGAGATCGACGCTAGGGACCACCGTACCCGTGATTGAGGATGGCCAGGAAATCATCAATTTGCACTGTTATGACTTAGTATGAGTTGCTTAAGATCTCATTAAAACCTTGATCTGGAGTAAGGAGAACGAGGGGTAAAACCATTGGCTTGTACTGTATACGCTTTTAGTATTTTGATGACTATTTTCTAGGGAACCATGGTCAATTTCCTTTTTTTTTTTTTTTTTTGAGCAAGGAACCATGGTCAATTGGTCATACTCAAAATAGCCCACGTTTTTGTAACAAAGAACCATGGTTGCACTTTTTGTGAGTTCATTTTCCAAAGACAAGGAGAAAATACAAAAATCCATCGCAACTGTGGCTCTGGTTTCAAAAAATCATCGGGATACGTTTTTTGTAACAAAAAACCACTAGTTGTGTGTAACAAATTTGTAGAAAGCACTCACCGGGACTGCTGTCAGGCTAACATTGAAGCCCGTGATTAGTAATTTTCTTCTCATAATAGAGGCTTAAAATATTCGAAGAAAATGCCCTAGCTTATCCTCTCTCGACCAAGCTGGAAAGGAACGACGTCGGTGGCTGGATCGGCTCTGATACCAGATATAACACCTAGCCCTGGGTTGGAGGTCGTTACTCCTGGAGCTCTCTAGGATCTATAGACTAGACTCACAAATCACACTAATCTTTTCTTTGCACTTTTTTCTCACCTGTGTGCATGTTGGAATAACTTCCTGTTTAGTAACTCATCCCCAAATTGCTTCGGGTCAAGCACGCTTAACATCTAAGTCCTTTCGGAATGAGTTTTCGGAAAAAAAATGCAACTCAAACATCGATCAATCCTATTAAGTCTCGGCAAGCATGTCACAAGACCCCCTTGGGAGTGCGGTGATTTGGCTCCCGGCTCCAGGGAGCCCGTTTTTTTTTGAAATTTTTGAAACCACGGGCTAGTTTCAAAAAAATGTGAAAAAAATCTAAACGAGAACATGACTATTTATACCCGCTTGGGTAAAGTTCAACCCGAAATATTTTGTATTTTGGCCTGTGGGAAAAAGAAAATTCGACAAATTTTGAAAAAATTCGATTGTGCACTGTGTTTCCATTTCAGATCCAGAAATTTGGTCATGTTTACAACTGACCCAAAATACAAGATTTCGGTTGAAAATTTGCAGAGTCATACCATATGTAATTTTCATCATGTAGAAAAAATTTCAGAATTTTTTGAAACTTAAAAATGCTGTTTTTTTTTTGAAAAACCGGGCTCCGTGGAGCCCGGGATCCAAAGCACTTTCCGTTCGGTTGCCTCCCTATTTGGGCCCCCAAATAAAGGCCCTGCTGGAGAGAGTTCTTTTGGCCCAGACCTGAAAGACTAACCGTGGATTGTATTTAGAGGCCCTCCAGGAGGTGCTCTTAGTAAGCGTCCAACTAGTTTGGTGATGATACTTGTGAAGTAATAAAAATTAAAGGAAGGGCCCATTTCGGTTGTCTTGATGTGATGTTTGCGTAAGTTCAAATCCCTTTTGTGAAATACTTCGGGCAAAATTTCTGATTGTGCACACTCTGATTTGTTCCATCTGATCGGCATTCAGACTCAGGGTTCAACACAAATAAATGGAGGGACAACAGTTAATTTGGAAACATTGAAAATGGTATGGTGCGTCACCCACATTTGCATTTAGCTCCTAGGTATCAGGAAAAATCAACCCGCGGTCCAGAAACCAACAACACTAGACCCTTTTGCACTTTAGCCCCTCGAAAAGTGACATATCAAGTGGACGTAGGATCGCCATCCTTGGAGTAACATAGGCGGCCGCATCCGCGATAGCTGGGCTTTGGGAAGCAGAAACCGTGGAGGCCGGCGACGACGGGCAACTTCGCCGCGAGAAGGACAGGAAGATGCATTTAGATGGGGACACTGGTTCGGACGGACATCGGCAGACGACTTCGCGGGTGGGGATGGGGACACATGTTTATACATGGACGCGGAGATGGGACGGACGGCTACGAAGATCATTAGTGAACAAAGAGGCACATGTCATAGGGGGAGAGAAGGCACATTCGTTGGTGATATTTTTTTTTGGGCGTGACTTGACTGAACACTGACTTTAGCAAAACCGTAATAGTATGTTAGTCGGAGTTAAAATCCGCTGTCTACTTGTGTCCGACGTGCGGGCCAACAGACCCGTCGGATCGGTCTCAGACTCTCAGTACCAACAGGTTTTGCGCGTCAGCGTTTGACTCTCGCTCTCGATCACTCGACCACTGGCCGAGAGATCGATGGTACTCGACTCTCCGGAAGGCGCCGCGCGCGCCAACGGCGAGGCCTCCTCTTCCTCCTCCTCCTCCCACTCGTCATCCGGCGAGGAGGATGCTCTCCCAGCCGTGCACCGTGGCTTCGTCAACGGCGATCGGCCGCTGCCGCGGCGCCTCCTGGACTATGCGACGCGCGCCGACGCCACTTGGTGTCTGCGCCACACGCCGGAGAACGTCGCGAGTAGCCTGGCGGCGTGGACAAGGGAAGGCGGCGCCGGCCGCGCGCTCCTCGTCGTATCCGTGAGCCCTCTGCTTTCCTCTTCGACTTTGGCTCCAAATCAGATTCATCAGCCCAACGGCTTCTTGATTTGTGTCATGATCCCAACGACTATTAAAGCGTTGATCCCTGGCAGGTCGGATCCGTGACGTCCTTAGCGCTGACAGTGCTTCTGGTCTTCACGTTCTTCCTGGTGGCGGCGACGACGGCCGCGATCGCCATTTCAATCCTGATGTCCCTGGGTACAGCCGGAGCGTTCCTGGCTGTCCTATTCGCGTTCCTGGCGGCGATTTACGTCGGCGTGCTGTCGGTCGCCGTCGTTGTTGTATCGGCGACGACTGTGGCAACTATCATTGGCATCACCATTGCCACTGGTACGTCGTCTCGTCTTCTTCCAACTCACAAGTCCCACTCTTGCTTGCGGTACTTTCTGAAATATGGTGCTGCTTGAATGAAACCACGCCTATTGAGAGCATCACTTCCTGCATAGTGTTAATCAAACATATTTCAGCAATCCGTCTGACTATGCCTCGCTGCAGGTTGGGCTGCATTCTTCTGGATCCTTTGGTTTTCTGCTAAGAAATGCATGGACCTTGCGAAGGTCTAAGAGATCAATTGGCACCACAAGCAGACAAACTGCGGGAGCCGATCAAGCAAATTTCGTTCACTTCAGTTTGGTCTCTGGGTTCTCTCTCATCGCAAAATGGCGAGCGCGGGCCTAAATATGTTTGTTACGTTGTACGAATGGACAATAAATTTACTTCCAAGACATGTGTCATTGCACATAATTAGCCTAATTTCCTGCACGATTAAATGTAATATATAGATAATTGTGTTATAATCTCAAATGACAAAAAACTATGCACGTCTCTAACAAATATTCGGTATACAATTTTACATCTACGAGATCACTAGCAACAGACCCTGGACTTTCCAGTGCTGGTTAGGCCGGATCATTTCATCAAGTAGCATAATATCATATCTGAAATGAAACTTGTTAGGAATCTCTTAGGCCGGTGTAGACGCTCAAGTTTAGCCCCACCTCGTCTACTAGAAGAGGCCATGACCAGCTTATAAGGAAAAGTTTTCCTCCTCACTTCAGTCTAGGCTTTTGGGATGGAGTGGACTCTCCTATTGTAGTTGGGCCGTGTGCGCATAAACGTCTGAACGTCGGATCTACACCGACGCTTCTGATGCAGTTGAGATGGCAACTTCTGATGATGCCATAGAGTGGTCTCAAGTGGAGCTCCGGGAGGTGACACATTCATGTGCGCGCAGCCCTCCCCGTTGCAAGAAGAACGCTCCACCATCTAGGCCGCCTACCACCTGCTGGGGTCGACCTATAGCATGTTCCCAAATTATATCATATATAGTACCATATCATGCGCCCCCGATCTATCTTCTGTTGACGCATCATTCGCTCAGCGTGAATGATGGATTTATTGACTACCGTCATGAGCTCATGGAAGTTTCGCATCTTGGCATTGTTGATGGAGGCCGTGCTACACACTCCCCCTCCCATGTTTTCCACAGCACAGGCCAAGGAACCGAAACCAGACAGGTCAACCACTCTTTGGACTTTTGGAGCAAGACAAGCCAACGAGTGGATTCACCCAAAATTCAAAGTATTCCTCGATGGGACAAAAGTCGAATACGTGCACCAAGTCGGATGCCCAGGCATCCCAGAGCCAACAGTGTGGGTCAGACCTTGCTAGGTCGCCTCGATAACTTCACAAGGCCACTATCTGATTCAACACAACGGCACATAATGCGAAGGCATTGGGATGTGAGGAAGCTACGATGACATCAACCCAATCCTGCCATAGGGTTTATACTATGATGAGAGAAGTAACTCACGCATAACCACTACTCTTCATGTACACCTATCATTCAAATTTAGTATCGTGCACCCAAAAAATCATCTTACATGATCCACCCTAAAAAATGAATAGTGTGCAATATATTCACTGTCTCGTAGGACACCAAAATCCTGCTTGCACAACCCGGGAGTTGCACATACACTCGCAAAACAACGAGTTCCTAAATACACACATTAGCTCGCAAAACAACGAGTTTTAGCGCTAACATGTCTTATCGTTATCAACCTAGGATCTTTTTGGTTGCCTGTGTTGACCTTGATATGTAGTACGAGTATTTCTATGACATCCTAGAATCCACACTCCGCAGCTCAACCACCTCGACACCATCGTAGGGCTAGGCCCTGCGACTCAACAACCACACCATTGTGGAGTCTGCGCTCTGTGGTTTTGTGGTCTCTATGTTCCCATAGAGTCTAGACTTCGGGCTCGATTGACACACTTAAGGAGTCTATCCTCCGACTAAATCTCCTAGTTCATATCAAGCTCGACCGTTGCTTTACCTGGGATTCAGACACGAGGAAAAAGAGTAACCCTCATAGTGTTCAAAAGATATCCATTATCCACCCAGATCATTCATGGTCACCCCATGGCTATGTGGGGGAATGGGTAGGGGGATTTTGCGAATGACGAGCGGAGGGATTTCAGTGGCTCCGGGGCTCTCCGGATTTTTTGAAGAAATTCTACCCAAGTGGCAAGAAGCTCGTACATACATTAATGGTCGATATATTTATCGTTCTTAGCACATATCACTACCACAGAAAGGGCTATCAGTGGCGCACCAAATTGCAATTCTGTGACGCACCCCCAGGTTTGCTGGGTGCGCCACAGAATTCTCGCCACAAAAATATTTTCTGTGGCGCACCAGGCCAGGTGCGCCACAGAATTCACATTTCTGTGGCGCACCCACCCATCGTGCGCCACAGAATATTTCTGTGGCGCACCCCTCTTACCATGCGCCACAGAATTTTTTTGAATTTCAAAAAAAAAGGGCGGCCAGATCTAGATCTGGATCTGGCCAGATCTAGATCTGGTCGCCGGAATTTCGTTTCGTTTCGTTTTTTTGGAGGCCGTAGATGGGTGGAGGAGGGAGTCGCCGGAGGTTGGTGGAGGATGGTGGTCGCCGGAGTTCGCCGGAGGTGGAGGAGGAGGTTGCCGGAGTGGAGGAGGAGGAGGAGGTCGCCGGAGTGGAGGAGGAGGAGGTCGCCGGAGTGGAGGAGGAGGTTGCCGGAGTGGAGGAGGAGGTCGCCGGTGGTGGAGGAGGTCGCCGGAGGTGGAGGAGGTCGCCGGGGTGGAGGAGGAGGTCACCGGAGGTTGAGGTCGCCGGGGTTGTGGAGGTGGTCGCCGGAGTTGTGGAGGTCGCCGGAGTTGTGGAGGAGGTCGCCGGAGGTGGAGGTGGAGGTGGAGGTGGAGGTGGAGGAGGAGGAGTAGAGAAGATGTGGAGGAGAGGAGAAGAGATGGAGGAGGGAGGAGAAGGGGAGAGAAAGGAGAAAGGAAGAGGAGAAGTGGAGGGAAAAGTGGAGGAGAGAAGGAGAAAAGGGAAAAGAGAGGGAGAAGGGGGCTGGCGGGATTCAAAATTTTGAATCCCGCCCAAAAATTCTGTGGCGCACCAATGCCAAGGATGCGCCACAGAATTATTGGGCGGGATTCAAAATTTCGAATCCCGCCCAATAATTCTGTGGCGCACCAATGCCAAGGATGCGCCACAGAATTATTGGGCGGGATTCAAAATTTCGAATCCCGCCCAATAATTCTGTGGCGCATCCTTGGCATTGGTGCGCCACAGAATTTTTTTCCCTTTTTTTGATTTTTTTTTATTTTGCTGGGAAAATTCTTCTGTTGGCCATAATCTTTTTTTGGTTTGGAATTTTAGGATTCTGTGAATTGCTGACCGGGTAAACCAGGGTGCCATCGAATCCGAAATTTTCTCTAGTTTTTTTTAAGGTATTATTCGCATTTTTTTGACGTCGTATGCAAAAGTTATGCCCGTTTTAAGTTTTTTTCACCAACTTTTGGAAAAAAGTCAAAATGTGTATTTCAAATTTTTCCTAACAAATAGACCCTAAACCTTTCCTATATCTGAAAGGATTTTATTTTTTGAATTTTTTATCATTTTCTTTCACTAGGTGCAAAACTGAAAAGGCGATCCGGGGGGGGGGGGGGGGGGGGGTGCGTGGGGTCAAAAAGTGCTGCACTATTCTGTGGCGCACCGTGGCTAGTGCGCCACAAAAATTCAACTTTCTGTGGCGCATCCTTCTCCATGCGCCATAGAAAGATGAATTTCTGTGGCGCACCAGCCACGGTGCGTCACAGAAAAGGCCGAGATGGACCACGGCCCACTGATTGAAGGTGGGGCCCACACGTATTCTGTGGCGCATGAAGAGTGGTGCGCCACAGAAAGTTGATATTCTGTGGCGCATCCCCATGCGCCACAGAATATCAACTTTCTGTGGCGCATCGACAGCCATGCGCCACAGAATAATTTTTTTGTGGCGCATAAATTAAGGGTGCGCCACAGATAGGCAACCTCACTATAATGCTTTTCCTGGTAGTGTATGGCCGATATAAGATTATTGCCCAAAGAACAAATGGCCGATGGAGCGTTGACATCGTCCTTAGAATAAGGGTTGTGCAAGTTATTTTGGCGTGCAAACTTTGCCAAGAAAAACAGGAAGCATGTGTTGACGAACAATTTTGGTTTACAAGTGGACATCCTCAAACTCATCTCAAATGGAAAAGTGCCAAACCTCAATTCCCGGTTCTGTGTACTGAATTACATTCATGGTTCTAGTGCAGCAGATTAGCTGTCCGTCATCCCATTATAGCAGATTAGCTAGTTCAAGCCAGCCATATGATGTAGATGTTGAGTGCCAATCGAATGATGTACTAGATGCTAACCACCAAGCGCATTCGACCCGGTAGTTGTGTTGTATATTTGTGACGTCATGTGAATTCTTTTAATGTGAATCTGGAACTATGTAGGTGTAAGGTTGACCCATGTGGGATCCCCACCATGTATACATATATACCACACGAATACATCGGTATTTGACCCATATGTGTTTAAGTGAACATAATGGCATATATGGATTGCATGAAGAATTGCCGTACCGTTGTTTTTCAAAAGATGAAAGTTGCAATGGCGTCTCTCATATAGCCAAAAATTGTAGTGACATATATCTAATTAACTCTAAAGTAAAATACCACTGAGAACTTAATAGTCACTTTTTTAATAAAGTAAAATATGCGCACTACAATTAAAAACAGTACAGCCGAATACAATCACCAAGCGAAATGGCAGTACATATGCCATGTCAGATGGAACCAACAACACCAGCAAGCAGCAATCACTCTAGGGGGCCCAGATCTGGATAATATATACACATACTTTAGGCAAACATAAACGAGTTGAAAGCAGAAATAGTTGCCAGCGAAATTCAGTACAACGTGCATCCGTGATGATGCCATTGTCCAGGTAGAGTCGCTGCATTTAGGGTAAAGTAACGCAAAGCAGTGCGGGCGGTCGAAGAATGTAGCCTGAGAAGTGAGAAGAGCGGAGGAGAAAACAAGAGGTCAATATGAGCACTACCATCTTTCTCTCTAACCTAGTGTAGCAAAGACAGTAGCACCAGACAACATACCTAGTGGCTACCAACCAGCGAGAGCAGGAACGTCCGATAACCGCCCGATGTTTCGGAATGGATAGCATCAGCCAAGGGCTTTTTGTATTTCTTGTAGTATTCTGCCTTGATATACTGCATATCAATCTCAGTCCTCGTAACCACAATCCTTATAAGTGTCTTGTCGTCAGTACCTAGACCTTTCATGGACTTCCTTAATGCCTGAATTAACATTGTTAACAAAAAAAAACAAGATAAACACCAAAGGAAAAAGATGTCCTGATAAGAGAATAATAAACATGACACAACTTTAAGGCCTATCAATCACTTCAAGTGTACAAACACTGCATGACAAACAGATAATAAGCATTCATGAAGGCGTAGTCCGGTAGCATATTCCCATATCAATGATACTAGTGGCATTCAGCCTAGAGAGATAATGCAGCTAGCAATTCGGAAGTTGGGCACCAAACATACCGAATCAATCTATGTGCCTATTTGATAGCACTTGCAGAAATTATCACACAGGGATTAACTAGATTTTTTTCCCGCAAAAAAGGGATTAACTAGATAATTCACTGGAAATGGGACACATGAAAAGAGTAAGAGTAAACAAAGACTACTACAGAGTCAAACCATGCAGGCTTTATATTACAGAGAAACGGATATTGATTCTCCAGGTGTTAAAAAGTAGTTCATGCAATGTACGAAATCTTCAATTTATCAAACACGAAACTTAAGGGTACACTTGCCTCCTGCAATCAAATAATTATGTTACATATTCTTATCTGAGAACATCATAAGTGAGATACCTTAGCAAAATACTTTGCTGGATTCTCAGCACATCTGAGGATAGTTATCAGCGCAACTTCAAAATTTCCAGATGTCTCAGTCTTCACAACCTACCATCAGTAAAGGAAAATCATTATTACACTTGAGGAGAGTACCAAAATGTATATGGCAAAGAAACTGAACAGAAGTCTTACCTTCTCTAATGACCGATCATACATGTGGTGGTAAGCAGAAGCAACAGCCGCCAAATGTGCCCAGCTGCGTTCAGTGAAGATACGTATGAAGGTCTTCTCATCTGTGCCGAGCTTTTTCTCGCCAGCTTTGTACAGGTCCTTCGCATCATGTGTCACTATAGTGGGATCAACCTCAGGGCCTTCATAGCGTGGAATGCCCACATAGGCTAGTAAGATCTGAAATATACATTATATCAATCATTAGCACAAAAAGTACAATTTGGACAGGTATACTTCATGAATATACTTGTCCAAATGGTAATGAAGCCGATGTAGCAGACCACCTTGATATCAACATATAAAGTGGAATTAGAAATGATATCAAGATAGCATTTAGTAGTGGAATATGCTCAAGAAGAAAACAGCAAATTTCTGTGTTCTAAGAAATGATACGTAGGACTACAAATTCTGGATAGAGAAGTAAGCAACTCAAAATGCCTCTCAACTTTTATGCATCAGATGAAGAAGTTAAACAAACTAAGAAATCAAACCTTCTGATGATCGCCGGATGCTTGCTGACCAATGTCATGCTCAAGATAAGTACCAAACTTGGCATAATATGTCTGTTTCATTATTTGCAGCTGTGATGGTGTCCTGGAACATATTATATCAGTAGCTGCTTTCAGATCAAGAGATTCAACACTCAGAGCTTCTCTCAAAACAGTTGCATCACGTCCAGCAGGATCAAGAATCCAGAGCAACA
This sequence comes from Puccinellia tenuiflora, assembly GCA_012064385.1. NCBI lineage: Eukaryota > Viridiplantae > Streptophyta > Magnoliopsida > Poales > Poaceae > Puccinellia > Puccinellia tenuiflora. The sequence goes on from QRDG01000500.1 coordinate 168,887, forward strand.
TTGCTTTCTGGAGTCATAACCAAAGGGTTAGCCTTATCTGAGTAATTCAACTATGCTAACGACTGAAGTAACAGATTTCGCTAACACTTATAGAACTAACCTGTACAAATTAGTACTTCTACACTTAGTGAATACGTTAACAATTAATTTAGCATACCACTTCAGCTAGTATAACTGTGCAATAGTTTGATTTGTCATTAAATAAAGATTAATTTTGTAATTACAGTACCTTGTGGTTCCCACTGAGCTCAGATGATATACGACGTGAAAGTTCCTCGGAATACATAGTCTTGAATTCATGTTGAATGTATCCACGTTGCACTGAGTCGCGGTGAGCAAGTATATTTGAAACTGCTGTACTATCACAGCCAAACCCTGTGATAATGAAGGTAAAGGATTGTTACTTACAAATATTTAATAAAGAAAACAGATAATGAAGGTAGAATCGCTTTTATCATTTTAAATAAGAACAATGAATTTGTGCAAACCAGTAAATTGCTGAAGCAACTTTTTTCCTTATTAATTCTCACTTGATTACAGCAACCAGGCGTTACTAGAGCATATTTATTAAATCCTGACCTATCTGAAGAATAACTTAGTTTGCAGATACAGTAACATTGATAAAGGATTAAAGGTACTGCAGAAAACAAACTTAACTTCATATCGATAGCACAATAAACAATAATGGTCACTAACTGAAAATGAAACCTTCGGCTTCTCAAGTGGATGTACTACCTTGCCGTCTCAAAAGGCACCTTAACATGCACATGTTTGACACTAAATTTTAGATTACCACACAGTTGCTGCTAAAGTATTGTCATATGTAATGTACTAGGGTGCACAACTCAATTGCCATGGTACAGCTGGACTAGTCATGGTACTATGGGGCAAAACTCGAATACTTACAGCTCTACTGCTACGGAAACTACTATGATATCATCCATAACAAATAAATTCTTGGAGGCACCATGATCGGATGCTGAGCCTGTTACTTGTGGCCCTTAGCAGTTGACAAATTTAATTTGAGCTGTTCTGAAGATATGAGAACGGTTGGGCTGGTTGAGGGAGGGGAAGCATAAATGGAAGGGATAAGAAGCAAACACACAAAAATAAAAAGGGAATTCAGGAGTCAATGATACATATCAACTTGTGAACCAGAATATCAGAAATCAGACATCAGTCCATAAATATTGCCTATAAGTATTGCCCAGAATCTAATTCTTATTTCTGCTGACCTTAATAAAAAAAATCTTAGCAATCCTGAAACTATTTAATTATCCCGTAACTGGCAATTACACGGTTTGCCCTTTCGCCGGACGAATGGTCTCTCTGAGACAGAACCTGTATTTATTATCGGTCCACTTACTCCAAATCCAACTCGAATGGTCTTTCTGAGACAGTACTGCTGCCGTTACGATCACTCCACCCCTGAAAGATGTCCCAATCTCCGACTCTCGGACCATGCTAACATCCAAGTATTTCAACATCTGACTCTCCAAGTCTCTTAGCAACAAATCCACATCCGACCAGAATTTTTCAACAGCATTTTTACACAAAAACAAAAACAGACCAACAACTCTTTTGACCACTAAATTCAATCCACGTAGCCTCTGGGCTGGAACAGCAATTTCTACCTGGAACGTTCCTCCCGCTCGTCTACCCATCTGAAGACTAACTAATAAAAACTCATCGGAAGACTCGGCAACGATAATTAGATATCAGACGAATTGCTGCAACGAAACAGAAATCGTTGGAAACCCAAGGTTCAACGCAGCCTCCCGTGGGCCGTGGCCGCGCTGGCCCTAATCTCCGACCGAATCGATCCTTATCCAAAAGCGCGATTAAGGAGGGGGGTAGGAGGGGAAAGGCACGGACCTTTGAAGGCCTTGTGGAGGTCGATGGCGTCCTGGCGGGGGTTGGGCGGCGCCGGCGGCAAGGTGAGGCTCGCCATTCCCGACGGAGTTCGATCCGGCCTTCCGCTTCCGGCGATGGGATTCGATTTGCTCGGTCCTGGAGAGCTGTGAATGAAATGCGCGACGATGGCTACGCGCTTTGCGGATTCCGTCTTTCCTTTTAGAGTCTTTTTTTAATTATTAAGTGCGGAGCGCTGTGGTCTGTGGACCAGGTCTAGGGTGCCGAGCGCTGTCGCCACTTGCGCCACGCGGAGGCACGACTTTCGATCTCCACGTCGCGTTCCGTGAAGCCGGCCTACACGGCTACACCCACGCGTGCGAAATGTCAAATACGCGACGCCAAGCCGGATAACCTAATTTCTACAAGATCTTTTATGAATTACACAGTTTGTACTCTGAAATCGGGACAAAGAAAATGTGTTGCACGAGAAACATATTTTCTTCTTAGAAGCCCCGCGGCGCTGTTTCGACCAGCGAAAATCTCGTCCGTAAAGCCGACACGGGAGACGGTGGCAGCCGGGTCTCACCGTGTTCGTCGTTCGTGGTTGTGGAGTCCCTCACATCGTCACATGTTGGCTCTTTGGGGAGCCCCATGGAGGGTGGCACGTAGGTTGGTTCGCTCGGGTCACACGCTGTTGATGTGTGGGGTTGGGGGGAAGGTCTTGGACAAGGAGGACGGTCCAATATTTGGGCGATTTTTGTGGCCGTCAGATTATGCCGGTGCTTTCTGCATCGGGTTATCTTCCACCGGGTTATCTTCTAGCTTACCTATTATCCAAGACCGCAATAACAATTCATGATAGAGATTTTTGGGTGATATATGTTTTCGCTCAAAATAGTCTCTCTACTTCCTAAGTTTTACCGAAGTCCCAAGGCTCATTATTTTTTAGCAGAACCAAGGCTTATTTGAATACTGATTCACAATAGTGCATGGTTCTTGCGAGGATGCTAACCATGGGTTAATCTAGACCAAGGATGACCTTTTCTCTTACTCTTATCTTTTTTGGATGTAAGTAATTCAGTCTCGGCCGAGACTAAAAAGGGTAAAAGCACTTTCCATACAATTTTTGACATGCACATGTTCTTGTAAATTTCCATGAGAGATTGAAGTGCAGGAGTTTTATGAATGAACAAGTAACTACGTTGTGCTACTAAGTTACTTGATGTATCTTCTGTACAAGATAGCTAGCGTTTTTTTTGACAAATCAGACAGCTGATAAGTTACTAGCCAACTGAGGAGAAAGCATCAGATGTAATTAGATGACCGAACAGGAGCTGACGCAGAGATAGAAGTATTCCTTTTTTGAAAGCTAAGGGATTTGATCCTCTTTAAAAAATAGTATGTCCCTCCAAAGTGCTGGGGCACTAATTTGTGGGCATGTTGGTGGTGGAGTTCGAGTTCACCGGTGTCAGCATTGTTGTTTTCCCCCTTTCTTTTCTCCTTTTTGTTTGTGGTTCTTGCACAGTTGACTCTCAATTAATCGTGTGGTTTTCGGCCTAATTTCCCTCATAAACCAGACCACTGCTTTGTTACATCCCAAACTTTGGATACAAGGTTTGCATGAAAAAATGTGTGATTGTGAAACGCAACCAAAGTCCAACAAACGAAGGTCGCTACATTGCTCTTATGAAGGAAAAAAACAAGATTTAATGACTTCCCCAAAATAGAATAGACTTATTCTGATCCATGACCGACCATTGCATATAGTCGCGTCCTTTCGAGGCTGAGCTCATTATAGCTGTGTCCAAATTATTTATTTTTTATCGCTACCATTATTGTAATGAATGAGTTGAATTATTTAAACACGACATTAAGAGCCTAACCACTTTATCAATCAACTAAAATAATCGCCCTTGGTCATAGCCTCTTCTCTTGATCACCAACACCCAAACAATATCTTAAATATTGATGGAAACATGCAACCGATTAACGTTATCTATTATTCATCGGTGTATAGTTGGCAATGACCTCGATAGTCATAATTTATATAGTACCCACAAAATCAGGATCAGCTGAAAACAATATTAGAAATGCCCTCGAGAAAAGACTAGAACTGTTTGAACTAACAACGAAGTCCTGTTCAAAAGGAAAAACTAACAACGAACATAAAATTTGCTATTAGTATTTATGAAGATGATGAAGATGTTTGTATTCCATAGCAGAACTTGTGTTAGTTGGTCGCATTAGATTGTGGTTACGAAGACTTAAAATTCATTTTTTCGGTGCTCCCTGCACCCAGTCCAAACCAGCTCCTTGTGCACCGCATACGTGCGACCTCCACATGCTTCCACTGCCTACGCATTCCAGCGCAGCACCTCTGCGTTAGACTAGCCACAATGGGGGTATCATAAGTAGCATCATAGGTGCCATGTTGGAAAAAAGATGATGTGGCACAACAATAAATAAAGAGAGAGGAGGTAGTGGTGTCATGATATGATAGCGTAACATAACGGATTTCAAGACATAATGAGTCTATAAGCTAATAAATGCACTGTATCATGATATTACAAATATGTTACTACCCACTATAAAGAGGGAAAGTCGAAATGGAGGCCGGGCTACATGTAGCCCGGTATTCCAAAAAAAATTGAATCTGCAAATTTTTGTATCGAAATTTTTTGAAAAAAAATCATAGTTGTAGATAATACATTGATCTATCACTGTGAAAATTTTCAATAAAAAATTCCTTATATTCTGTTCTGAGCAAAAAAGAGAAAATCCGCAGAGCTGACTCGGTGAACAGTGCGCAATCTAAAAAATTTGAAATCTTGCCAGATTTCTCTTTTTTGCGTAGATCAAAATAATTTGAATTTACGCTTGAAAATTTTCACAGTGGTAGATCATAGTATTATCTACGATCATAATTTTTTTCAGAATTTTTTGAAAGTCAAATTTGCGAATTCAATTTTTTTTGGAAAACCGGGCTACATGTAGCCCGGCCTCCATATCGCCGCTCTCCTATAAAGATAGTAACATAGACTAGTATTATATGCATGATATTACTTTATGTTACTTCTCATTGTGACTAGTCTTAGACCAAGTGCCACGAGCCCACGAGTAATGTGCTCTACTGCAGGAGAAATAGCCCGGTGGTCTGTCCAAGTTCACGTTCACCAGACTTCCAGTCAAGTGACACAAGTCCATTAGTTTATGTTATATGCATCTGATTTTCGTTTTGGGTTCAAGCCTGGTAGGAAAGATGAGTTCGTAAGGATTTGGGTTGTAGTTGGAAGGTCATCGACATGATGGTTTTGGAATTTGGGTGAGTGTGTACATAATTATTTTCTAATTGCTGGTAGAAAGAACTCTATAGATTTGGCCAGATTGTGTCTTCTGTTTTCCTGTTCTTCATAGTTCTTTTTTGTCACTATATGTTCTTAAGCATTATGCTGCTACATTTCTGTATTCTCATAATATATTCTACATGCCCCGGATATTGAAGTCTTTGACCATTCTTCATAAGCTAAAATCATGCATAATTAGGCACCAACAAATACCATCGAATTAAGCATGCATGGATGTTAAAACTCAATTGCATTTGTAAACATCTTATTGAGCTCTATACTCCATCTTGCTTGGATGAAAGTTACTGTACTTTTTGGATAGGCAAAGTTTGAGCTCTATACTCTGGTTTGTGGGCATGTTGGTGGTGGAGTTCGAGTTCACTGGCGTCGGCATTTTTTTCCTTTATTTTGACTTTTTTGTTTGTCGTTCTTGCATGGTTGACCTTTTTTTTTGCCTAATTTCCCTCATAAACCAGACTGCTTTGTTATACCCCAAACTTTGCATACAAGGTTTGCATGATAAATGTGTGATTGTGAAACGCAACCGAAGTCCAACAAACGAAGGTCGATACATTTCTTTTACGAAAAAAATCAAGATTTAGTGACCTTCCCAAAATAGAGTTGACTTAATTATGCTGATGCGTGACTGACCATTGCATAGTCGCAGGACATTAAGAGCCTAACCACTTTATCAATCAACTAAAATAATCACCCTCGGTCACAGCCTCTTCCATCAGCCTCTTCCATCGATCACCAACATCCCAACAACATCTTAAATATCAATGGAAACATGCAACCGATTGAAGCTATCTGTTATTCATAGGTGTATAGTCGGCAATGACCTCAATAGTCATAATTTATATAGTACCCACAAAATCAGGATCAGTTGAAAACAATATTAAAAATGCCCTCAAGAAAAGACAACTAACAACGAACATAAAAATTGCTATTAGTATTTGTGAAGATAAGATGAAGATGTTTGTAACTTGTGTTAGTTGGCCGCATTAGATTATGGTTACGTTGACTAAAAATTAATTTTTCGGTGCTCCCTACACCCGGTCCAAGCCAGCTCCTCATGCACCGCATACGTGCAGCCTCCACACGCTTCCACTGCCTGCGCATTCCAGCGCAGCACCTCTGCGTTAGACCAAGCGCCACGAGCCCACGAGTAATGAAACTTTGCCAACGTTCGTACGACTCGCTAAATATATAAAAATCGGGCAGCGGAAGAGACCGAGGGAAAAGAGAATCGACGACGAGATTTCTCGAGAAGCGTCAGCTTCCATTGCCAGATCCGTGGTTGCATTCAAACCGACCGTTTCCACCAGCGGTTTCGCCTCCTCGGGGCGACCTACCAGCCGCGCTCGGTCGACATGTGGGCCCCCGCGGCCTCGCCGGCGGGCAGGGCGCTCCCCTCGCTCCGTCCGCCGCCGCCGCCGCGGTTGTCGGCAGTGGTGCGGGTCGTCGTCGCGCTGCCCGTCGCGGCGAGGGCGCGGGGGCAGCCGCCGCGGAGGCGGCTCTGCCTCGCTGTGCCGCGGGCGTCGGAGATGGCGGCCGCGGCTGGGAAGGGGGAGGAGGAGAATCGGTGGTGGAGGGGGGCGGAGGAGATGGACACGGCGGTGAGGCGGGAGATAGCGATCCGGAGGCTGCAGGAGGAAGCGGAGGAGGCGGGCACCGGGAGGAGCAGGAGGGAGTTCGCCGTGTTCCAGACGGCCAGGGGAGATACGCTCTTCACCCAGTCGTGGACTCCGGCCGCCGCCGATCCCCTCAGGTATTCACACCTCCTTTACACACGCAGCTTCGCTGAATCTCGGCGCTTGCTGTTGCTACTTCGACGCTCTTGCGGCATCGTGCGTGCGCGCCTCTTTGCTCGTCGTTGCAGATTATTTAATCGGTATTTTGGCAGGATTTGATTTGATCTGCCATCGAGTAATGCATAGTACCAGGGCATTTTTGTTTTGGCGTTCCATCCGTTGTCTGATAGTAGGGAAGCATGTGAGAATATCAGAATATTCTACCGAGAGGGGAAGCTTGTCGTTTCCTTGCTATGCTTTACCTGTGCAGCTACTTGTGGCTGAACCTTTTCATTGCTCCGGGGAAGACTTCTTGGCGGAATGTTTGGCATGGTTGGTGATGGATCACTATTAGTTTACTAGTACCTATATTGTTTTATTCTGGAGCTGCAGATATTCACAAAAACACTAGCTGATGAGCTTTTCAGTTTTAATTTCCCCAGAACTAGAAAACAAGATAGATTGTTGGATCAATCATAAATGGCCTATCTCTTGTTGAATGTACTAGGATCTACATGTGAAGATACACAATCTGTAGATCAAGACATTAAGTAGCTTATCCAATATCTCGTGTGTTACTAGAACTTCATGACAAGAAAGTTGTGAACCCAGTGACTCCTGCAAAATAGTCGAAGTGATGGTGCTCACCAAATTGCAGGCTATAAGTCTATAACTAACATTTTGTTGTTGCCTCAGATAAATTTTTTACGTATAGCTCCAAAAAAGGAAGACAAACTTCTATGGGAACTTAAAAGTGAAGGTTGCAGCAACCTGGAGATAGTTATAATGACTGTTGACATTTTGTTTTTGCCTTTTCTGTCATCATCTCCCGAGAAACAGAAGCACATTCTATCTGGGAAAAGACTACATCATGGTTGGCAGCAACTTGCCTGCTAATGCTGCAATTTTGTGTATCGTTGGGTACTTGGGTTGGGAACTAGATACATTAAATCAAATGTACATTACATTACTTGAAAAAAAAAATCATCTGCGGCTCTTAAAAACATGAAAAATGCATATATCATATTTGGACATTAAGTACAGCTACTGCATGCTTTACATTTTCAACTTACATGCTATGGGAAGCCTACAATTTACCGGAGGTATGATATATTGTACTTTACATGCATGGTATAATTGACTAATTGGTAGTGTATCATAACATGATCTGACTTGTACTACTTGATCTACTGAATAGTTTTATGTATAGTTTTCTTTAAACAATTATCCTGACATTTTTTGCTTTTCAAATCCTGTAGGGGCATTGTTGTTCTGCTACATGGTCTAAATGAGCATAGGTATATACACATATGTCGATATGCCAAGATGGATTTGCATAGTGGGTTTTTTCTGACAGCAGTAAGTATCCCGCAGTGGAAGATACAACCATTTTGCAAAGTTGTTGAATGATCATGGGCTTAAAGTTTATGCAATGGACTGGATCGGTGAGTTAGTTGCTATCGTATACTGGGGCTAAAATTTAACCTGCTTATTGATTTTAGTGATTTAATTACGTAAATCGTTCCGTCGACTAAGTACTAACTACGAAGTCCACATGTGGTTTAAGATTGTAAGATTTTCAAACTAGATCAACAACACAATATGAAGTCGACGGGCTCATAATTTAGATGGCTATCATCTTGCTCAAATTAATCTACAATGAACTTATTAGTCACGGCATATCTGCTACCGTGTCAATTTCGTATGCGATTATTCAGTATAAACAACTTAATTTCATATATTTGTGGCACAGGATGGACCCATTACCAAATATTTCTTCCGTTTGATTCATGATTTAAATGTAAATTTCATTTTATTGCTATCTGCTCTCATCTTGGAAATGAGCAAACTGATTTCATTCTCAGCCCTTTTACTATGCATGCGTTTGGAGTTGTTCTGATTTCAAGTTGTTGTATTCTGTCTTCCCCCTAGGACATGGCGGAAGTGATGGGGCGCATGGTTATGTTTCATCACTTGATCATGCTGTTGGGGACTTGGTACTGTCTCTGTTTCTTAATGCATAAGAACTGCAGCTATGGAGTTCTATTCATAGCTTATTTTATATGTGGGCGTCCTTGAACTAATTAAAGTTTCTCTCTGTGCAGAAAGAATTCTTAGAGGATGTTGTGTTGGAAGAAAACGATGGTTTGCCATGCTTCTTATTTGGCCACTCCACAGGTGGAGCTATTGTTTTGAAGGTATGCTGGTACAGTATGCAGTTAGAGCTTACTTGGTTGACGTTCTGGGCTTCTGGCATTTCCATGCCTGGCCTGGGGCCTCCCTGAGACCTGCCTGTAGGCTGTTTGGTTGGTACAATGGAGAAAAAGTTGATGCCATGGCCTGGACAATTTGGCAGCTTGGCTAGCCTGGACCAGGCATCTGTCTAATTTTGAGTGCCTGGGAGCGGCAGATCCTGTGATCACTAATCCCACTGCATTAGAAAAGAGCAGCAACCCAACGTCTTCTTTCAGTCACATCTGAACTCCGGCCTCCATCTTCTTCATTACCTCGCCTTCTCACCATGCTCATAGCCAATGTCGGAGATTTCTCCACCCAATTGCCGCTCACAGTTCCTTTCGCTGCCACGGCCACACACAGCTCTGTCCGCCATGGATGCGTGCAGCTTAAGAGCGCTCTGTCACCGGGGTCTATACAAGCCCCAATCTGTTCATCCATCTTCTTTCCCTCTCCATGGAGCTATCTGCTAGCTATCTGGATTGTTTCTTTTTGTCTCTTCTCATGAGTGTGTAGGGCCTTTGTGTTGGTAATGGATTGGCTTACTTCATGGAAGGTGAAAGTGTATTATAGATTCTACGCCTCCTCAGTTACAGTACACCCCGCTGTATTTTACATATTTACGCAGATCCAGGACTCCAACCAAACACTAATACTCGCCTGGCCAGGCAACAATTGTTCGATTTTCAGGCAAGCACTACTTTTTGGCAGGCTTGGATACCAGGGTACCAACCAAACAAGCCTTCTGATAATATTGTTTGATTCTCCAAGTTGTATTAGACCACAAGCATCATAACCGGAATACTAATCCTAACTCAGATTTCTGTTGTTCACTGGTTATTTAAAGGCAGCACTAGATCCTTCTGTCGAAGTTCATATAGAAGGTTTGATCTTGACATCGCCAGCTATTCACGTACAGCCGTCTCATCCGATTATCAAAGTAAGCACATATAATGTATGCCTTTCTTCCTAGTGGTTGCTTTGGGGTGGTTGGGGTCTTTGTTTTAGGAACAACACCTATATGTAAGTAAGATGGTATTCAACGCTGGGGAGATTATCAAAGTAAGCACATATAATCAGTAGGATGGTATTCAACGCTGGGGAGATTTAGCTGTACATTTCAAATGATCTTATCACGTCAATATGTAGCAATATGGTTACTTTGTGCTAAAATTCATTATTCGTGTTAACTGCCACCGTTGTCTGCTTTAGTATATATTGCTTGAACATATTGTTGTGTAAAAAAAATGAAATGTTTTAGGTGACAACAATTGACGGAAGGGTCATTTTGTTTTTGTTCTTTTATATATGGACATATCAAGTGTAACATGTTCTGCATTTTTTTTCTTCTGTGTGGACTAGATTGTGAATGCAATGCACATAAGACGATTTTAATTTGTCAGAACGGCTACATAGCTTTTGTGAAGTTTAAGCGCCATTATTCTAACAAGAGGGTACCTTTTTTACTTCCTTTAGGATCAAGTGTCACAATTGAATTTTGAAACAATCATTGCTTTCCTCTCCAACGTTTACTCAGTAATTTTAATGTGTTCTATCTGTCATATTTGTACAAATAATTGCCTTTGGTTGGTAATTTTAGCGCAAGACACAACCATTTCGTTTTGTTGTTATTTATTACTGGTTGCAGTATGAGCCTTAGTAAAATGAGTGTTGTTTCCAAATACTTATATTTTTTGTCGTGCTCAATGCCAGGTCGTTGCACCTATCTTCTCTGTGTTGGCTCCAAAATACCGAGTGAGTGCTTTGCATAGGAGAGGACCTCCTGTTTCTCGTGATCCGGAGGCTCTGAAGATCAAGTATACAGATCCGCTCGTATATACTGGACCAATTAGAGTTAGAACAGGCAATGAAATTCTCCGGATATCATCGTACTTGCAGAGAAACTTAAGCAGAGTTACTGTCCCCTTTCTAGTTCTTCATGGGACAGCTGACACGATAACTGACCCAAGAGCGTCTCAACGACTCTACCAAGCATCAATGTCGACTGATAAATCTATAAAACTATATGATGGATATTTACACGATCTTCTCTTTGAGCCTGAAAGGGATGATATAGCAAATGATATCATCACTTGGCTGAGCTCAAGACTTAAAGCTCTCCACGGATGGTAAGGTGAATCAGCTTCGAGGTGCTTTCACTTGTAACATGCTATAGAAGAAGATAATTGTAATATGTGAGGTGTTAGCTTGCTGCCTCTGTTTTCGTAGTCGTTTTTGTGTATTTACTTAATGAAGGGTATAAAAGATGAGATGTAAGTTACGCAAGAAATGTTGCTTATATTCTACGCAATTAGTTAATACAGTATTATTTTGTAAAAGAAAAGGAAGGAATTCAATGTTGGTTGCTGGATTGCAGTCGGCTATTCTTAAATTTTCTGGTTTATCTTGACCATCCATCTGATAGCGCAGCTTATTAATTTAGACAGTAACGGTGCAGGCCTAGAACCAGGTGACATGCCGCTGATGTGTACATTATTGATTATATCGTGTAATCGTGAAGTGTCTGCTATGTAATCACAATTGACTGTTCTTTGATGGGTTGCCACTTGTTAGTAACATAGTCCAATCCCCATGACAGTTATTTGTATGGTGAAAGCGACAATTGTAGCTCTGTGTCCAGATATTCCGAACCTAGCAACATTCAGTGGGTATATGCCTTATTAGTCTCAAACTCACAACACCATGATCTTTTTGTTGAGTCTCTGTTATATGAGTTAATTGACGAACATTAGAGCGAATCTTCTCTTTCTCAGAGTGAGGAATTCTAATATTATTACAGTACAACATGCTATAGCCAATTGGAGGTGAATATGTTTCGCCCTTAGTTGAGTAACTTATTTCAATGGTGTATTGGTTATTTCATCTATTAATCAGGTAAATTCATGCTACAGAATTTCTCACTTCTAACAAAGATTGTACTTTAGATGTGGCATGTGCTGTACATAACATACTTGCAAATGCCATTTGCTTCTGTGTAAAACTCTAGAGTATTATGGATGCTTCTGAAACTAAATGATGATATAGAATAGATATCGACATTGAAAGATGATACTCTTTTCTCAGTATCATGACTAATTGTATGTGTATTATCACCATTTGTTTATACAACTTGTCGTGTGAATGTGATTATCTCAACTTGTCTTGTGATTATCTCTTTGTGCAACAGCTGTATATTAACTTGCTAAGCAGTTAGCAACTACTTAACGTGTGCTTGTGCACATATTCAGTATGACGTGAGTATATATTTCAGTTGTTGTTTTATGCATTTGTGCGTTTCAAGACAAAGATGATTTGCATTTTTGGTGTGCTATTACGCTTGTGGTAATGTCCTGATTATTTCAAGCCCCTCCTTTGTTACCAACTATGCTGACATATCTAAATCTCTTACAATTTCTGTGCTGTGACCATCGCCCATATCATGAATTCAGCCCTATTTCTTTGTGCATCGTGCAGGTAGTGTTGATCACAGTTTGTACTTAAATCATATGTCTACAAGAGGTTTGAGGTACTCTTTCCGTTCCACAATAGTATGTAACTATCCACTGTTTCCTTGGAAATTTTGACTTAATACATTGTTTATCTGTGCACATTGTGTTCAATAGGTACTGTAAAATAGATGCAGTGCATGTTGGATGCAATCCAGCTCATTTCAAGTAAACTATGATTTTTGGCAAGATAATATAGAAATACTGTAACTGTAACTTGAGAAAAAAAATGTATAGAATGGTTCAGTGTTCATCTCTTTGACAAGTATGCTTTATTAGTAAGAAGGTATATGAATCTTAACTATATTGAACTGGTCATTGCCAATTTATTGTTTGTCACACACTAACTTTTGTAAAGTGATATTGATCGTAGTATAGTGCTGCTGTGGCTTCCGCATTGCCACACATGAGAAAGTTAAGAATTATCAATTATGCACTGAAGAGGATTTTTTTGTTATTGCATGTCATGGTATTGGTTTTTCCGCTATCTCTCCATGCGGAGGTTTTGCAATATGGTTGATAAGTGTCGATATTAGTCCCATGCAGTGAATCACCTTTGCAGAAAATGCAACATTCAAATTAGTCATATTTGGTATCTACAGGAGGTAGAGGGCAGGCCTTGGTGCAGTGGTGAGGTCCTCCCCACTTGTGCCAAGAGGTCCTGGGTTCGAACCAGCCTCCCTGCACTGCACTTTGCAGGGGTAAGACTAGGTTCCTATAATCCCTCCCCAGACCCCACCTTGTGTGGGAGCCTCAGTGCACTGGGTCTGTCCTTTTTTTTGGTATCTACAGGAGGGCAGCCATTCTTATTTGTCACTGACCACAGAAAGCCTAATAACTTACTTTGCATATATACAAAACATATCGAGTTCCTATCCTTTTTATGAAGGCGTTCTAGTGCAGTGGAACAAGCAAATCTCCTTTGCTGAACATTTATTTCTCAATACGCCATGTATCTTGCAAGCTCAAGATGCGCTCATGCTTTATCAGTTGAATAACATAAATTATTACGAGATACCATTATCATATCGATGTGGAGCTTAACTGTCATTAGAGCTATGCTGCACTGTAGCTAACCTCTGAGTCGCGTTCTCGTGTCTCTTCTATCTTTATCATCATGGTCTGTGACCCTATCAGACGAACATCATCTTGAAGCTGACGATGCAACTCAAGTGAGCTCGTACCGCTTTATACTTGTTAAGATCTCATCAAGGTTGTAGCTTGCACTATTGTTTGTTGTGCCACTGTTTCCACGTACTTATAATATTGATATTTAAGTAGTTTGTTGGTGACTCTTTAATTTGTTTTTGATTATTTCCAAGTTTAGTGTTTAGTTTAAAACCTCATATGTGTCAAAATTGGAGCTAAAGCAGATATATTGTAGGCCTTGTTCTTGTTTGTTGATAAAATGCTATTCCACTGATAATCGGCTTTATGGTACTTTGATGATGGATATTGACAAACCGCCATTGAAAATGTTTGTGCTATTATATGCAAATTGAGTAATGTTTATTTCAGTTGAACTACTGAAATATGAACTAAATGATGGTGGTTAAAATGTGTGTAATCATATTATTATTTTCGTAACAGTACTCAACTACGTTTCTCATCCTTATCACTATCAGTAATGAAAAACTTCCAGGTTAGTTTTTTGTAAAGGGTCATCATGACTCGCTAATTCACATTATTCTTACTATTGTATGCATACAATTTTTCCAAAAACTATCGCATGCACACAAGGGTTAGCTGCTTACACTGTCTACAATGTGCATCTAGCCTTCTACTAGTACCGAAGGTATGTAACTGGAGACCAACTAGAATCCCCTGCCGTCCATTTACCAGGATCAGATGATGATACATGTGGGCATGTGGCTACAAACCTCCTTTTAGATTCCCACAGCTGTGTATGACTGCATTCCACTATGTAGTTAGGTCTATCCCTGAAATGCACAAACACGATTTCTCCTCTTCTGATCTGGGACCATCCTACTACTGCTTTGGTTTCCCTCGGTGCAAAAAAGAGCGACGATGGTTTCACGAGAATGGTGCCTTGTCAAATGAAGAAACACGGGACAAGCTAGAAGCCGCCAACTTGGTTGTTCAGGAAAATGAACGGTGGGCACTAGTCCTAGTCCTGCCTAGAAGTGCTTCGTTGTCCTTTTTGACACCCCTTCTTTTTATCCTTTTGTTAATTTTTGTTCCTCTTTTGTCAAATCACCAACTTGCGGTGTCTTTCATGACCATAAACTAAATATAAAACAAGGCGAGTTTTTCTTTTCATTTTATCTGTAGCACCTGGCACATGAATTCACCATTACTAATTGCTGATCTCCTTTGTGAAAAGGAGTTCAACCTGATTGCTATCAAACATAATATCTTCCATTTGGGATTCAGGCAGAGGTAAGCCTAGTGTGACATTTATGTTAGAAAAAGCACATTATTGAGCCCATTAACACTGTAATATAATTGTTCTTGGGTCTATGCGCCATATGCTACCTGCAGTATCTATCCACAGAGTCACCATGACACAAAGCTGGTACAACCATGAGATCTTTTTTTTTTCTCCTACCGAAAAACAGAGTCTTGAGATCTTTTCAGATAATAGACATATGCTTAATAGGTACGAATGTCCAATTTCTAGCAAAATTTAAACAAGTTGTGTGGTTTTCTTGCAAAAACCCAAGGCAGCATCACAAACAGATAATAATAACAATATATATTAGGTAAGCAAGTTGCACAAGTGGGCCTTTGTATATTCCCACCCAGCCATTATTCAACAGAGAAGGGTTTCTACTTTCTTCACCAGCCAATCAAGCATGACAGTGTAGCTCGCCTATCAGAACACCTTGGACTGCATAATTACATTATTTATAGCACCACTTGATTATTTAATTTTTCTCGTGCTGTTGGTTGCAATATCTTTGTACTTTTATTTTCGCATAGAGCCAATGACACAAGTGACGCCAAAATTATTAACTAAAGCTGTTTTTTTTTTGTTAAGATCAGAAGTTTAGAACCAGTAGTCAACCCATTGGTCTACAGAAACCTTAACATGTCTTAGATCCAATATTATGTAGTCTATATATGAACATTTTGAAGTTAGTGAAGCGATGAGAAGCTTCTTGACTTGCAACTCTGTCAACATCTTAGCTACAGCTTTCTCCCTTTCCGTTCCTGCCCATTTGCTCAGCTATATATTGTGAAACATTTGCCAGGTCTGTGATTACTTGCTCATGCATGTAGGTTCCTGCATGCCACTATTAGACAGCAAGACAGTCTCTTGTCCATAGTAGGCTACCACAACATGGGAGAGAACAGGATGTTTGGACAAGTGAGCAGACATGCATTTGTAACTACTCCTTTCTTCTCTGTTGCAGAATTGAAGCATATAACATCTGATGTTCTTGTTCTAGATCATCCTGCCAAGGATGGTGACAAGTAAGATACTGCACCACCAGGAGCTTCGTGGCCATCGATCCATGTCTGAGGTTTCAGGTGTAGTGGATGAAACACTGGGAAAGAGGCCACTGGATGGGCAGGATACACTGAAATACAGGTGATTTTTGTCGAACTTCTCAAAGCAATTAAGTTTGTTATTAACATCTTGTTTCTGATAATTTCCTGTGCACATGAAGGGTGTTCACTAGTACGTGGAATGTTGGTGGCATAGTACCATCAGATGATCTAAACTTGGAGGATTGGTTGGATACAAGGGCGAACTCCTACGATATATATGTTCTAGGGTGCGTATCAACCTGCTAAGTGACAACTCATCTATTGTTAATAGTGCTGTTTACTTCTAGCTGAATAATTTGTGGTGATGGTGCTTTAGGTTCCAAGAAATAGTGCCACTCAATGCAATAAATGTGCTTGGTCCTAACAAGAGATGCGTATCAACAAAGTGGAACTCACTAATTGGGAAGGCACTTAACAGAAAGAAGGCACGAGATGGACCACAGCTGCACCATACAACTACAAATAGCAGTGCAATAGAGAGCCTCACACAACAGGGATGCTTTAGATGCATCAGGAGCAAGCAGATGGTGGGCATATTTGCCTCGGTCTGGGTGAGAAGCAATCTTAGGCCATACATTCATCATCTGAATGTGTCATGTGTTGGTTCGGGTATCATGGGCTACCTAGGGAACAAGGTAAACTTAGCATCCATGCATGAGCAGTAAGAAGTGCATATGTGCAATTTAACTGAGTGTTGACCATGTACGTTGATATGTGGATTGCAGGGTTCAGTGTCAGTTCGATTCTTGTTGCATAAAACGAGCTTTTGCATTGTTTGTTGTCACCTGGCTTCAGGTGGCAAACAAGGGGATGTGCTGTTGAGGAATTTTGATGCAGCAGATATACTCGCAAGGACGAAATTCCATGGTGGTGGAAATAAAAAACTGCCAAAGAAGATCCTCGATCACGAGTAGGTTTACAGCATCCCAGCTCACTGTTTCTAAGTTCTTGCTTTTGGTGTTCCTCTTAGATTTCACCAACAGGCAATCCCATGGCATCTTTAAATTTGTGTATTTAGTATCAAACAACCACAGATACTAATCCCTAGAGATAGGATTAGCTTCTATGTTACTCCAATGATTGCGTTCTTTAGTTCATAGTTTGATGTGACATGAGGATATCCCAGCTGAGAACTAAGAATTAAGCAAGATGCTAGATTATATTATACTACATCACTCTGCATCGCTTATCTTTGTCTAATTTGTACCAACAATTTGTTTATGGCATTTATCTTGTGTTCTCTTTATCATCTGTGCAGTCAAGTAGTTTTGCTCGGTGACTTGAACTATAGAATATCACTGGAAGAGGCTGAGACAAGGTCACTGGTGAAAGCTAAGAACTGGTCTACCTTGTTAGAGAACGATCAGGTATTGCTGGCCAAGCTAACCCGAGTACCTAACATTACCACCAGAAAAATTGCTGAACACTGATTTATTTTCCTCCTGGTACCATTGCAGCTTGTGTCTGAGTTCTCGACTGGTCGGCTTTTTGAAGGCTTTCAAGAAGGGTCAGTCACCTTCTCTCCCACCTACAAGTACCAGCCAAACTCCGATCAGTACTACTGGTGCTTCGAGGCGGCACGGGGCGAGAAGAAACGTGCTCCTGCATGGTCAGCTAGCTTGATGCCTTAACTCAGAAAGCTGCAGATGAGATGAACTTTATCAGGGATAAATTGACGTGACGCTGGCTGTGCAACTTTGTGTGTGCAGGTGCGATCGCATTCTTTGGCGTGGGAAGGACCTGAAACAAATCCAATACGAGACATGCGATTACAAGTTGTCGGACCACCGGCCGGTGAGAGCGGGTTTCTTTGGTGAATGTGTGATCAGGGGAGATGTGGTTTCCGTTGGTGGCTTCATGCCGTGAGCTCTGCAGATGACAGATGTTCTGGAAGACAATTTTGCATCGCTTAGCATACGTCGTAGAAATTGAATGTAAAATATTAAACAATCGCAGCCATTGCAAGCGAGAAGATAGGATGGGTTTTTATGAGATCTCGAATGTTCACATGGCGACTGGAGCGTGCAACTGGAACTACATGAGTCTTGAGTTGTTATTAATGATGCTGTATAAATTCTGTGTTTTGTCATCTACTACTGTGTCAGCTTAGGTCTTCCATAAGTTGTCATTTTATTGAATGAGCAAGTATTTTGTACTGTAAACATTATGGCTGAAAGAAATCACGAGTTCTTAATTGTCAAAACATCATCTCAATTGTCAAGTGTTACGGTTGTTGTGTGTTGGGAGAGTTTACCGGGTTGCCTATGTGGCTGTGGCGTTTTCTCGCTTTGTGAGTAGTTTGTTTTGATTTGTGTATTAGTTTCTGCCCGGTTTTGTGAATTAACTGGACAATTATCTTCTTCTTAATTAAGTAGATTGTAACCAAACTTTTACTTCCGTTTCACAAAAAAAAAAAACTGTGTTGAACAATTACACGACTAACATTTTATACACCTGAAACTGCTAGCCTGTCGGCACAGCTGCACTTTCCGCGTGCAAATGTTCGTGTCTCTCTGTCTCTGGCCGTTGCAAAAGGTAGACACCATGGGTGCAACGCTGCCGTTCGTCCGTCATGGACGGGGAGAACGATCAGAAGGCAACTTGCCATCGCATTGCACATGGGCAATGAGAAGCGTGACTTCCACTAGCGCTAGCTAGGTGGATAGCTAGATTTGCATGATACTAGTCCCTTCGTTTCGAGAAGAATACATACATGTCAACCTAGCTAGGTGGATAGCTAGCGTCAATGTGTTGCAATAACTCGCGTCAAGTTGTCGACTAGCTACACATATATCTACGAGATGAACATCGATCGAAATATCTCCACCTTTTGGACTTTCAACCCCACCGAAATATCTCGATCCACACTAGTACGTAATATTGTGGACGTACTACCTATCTTGACAAACAAAATGACACCGAAATATCTTGGATCTGCTGAACTTTCAACCCCCACAAAAACAACATCACCGGAATAAACAAGGGATGGTCGATTAGGAAACGTTGGGACCATTTGGTCGCAACTTTGGAGGCGAGGTTTACCGCTAGCATCCAATGGGAGAGCCGGGGCTGATTAAACCCAGGCAAAAGAAACCCAAACGGGGGAAAGGTGAAGGCACGCTTGATCACGACTATAATCCCAAGAATGTTATCTTGAGGCGGGGGCCGGTGGGGGGGTTTGTTGTCCACTCCGGATACGGCGTAGTACCTACCATAGCTAATAAGCAATTCGAGATACGGAGGGGGTGATATCATCATCTCTGCACACTTTTCTATGTGTTGTGCAAACTTTCGAGTTATTTACTGAGGTGGTCGTACTGGTGATTAGGAGGAGGCGGTTGATGCAGTGGGTGGATGATGTGCACAGCTCTTAACAAATTCTGAATCTAGTAGGGGGGGCGGGTTAAGCAACCTTGTTCAAAGTTAAAATAGATAGCAGATCTTGTTAAAGTAGATAACGAATCTACTATGCCTGTCCTTTAGAACTATAAACGATTCGACCTCGGAGGTCTGGCTGCTTTGGTTGGAGGCCACAGGAAACACCGCCGGCTGGTGCAGACAGCGACAAATGAATGATCAACGCTACGCAAGCAATTGTGTCTTCTTTGCGTGACTCTGTGTAACAGAGCGCGTTCCCTCGGAAAGAGGTGTCGCCATGCGAGAAGTTTCTCTGCAGATGTCTTTGTCATGCGGTGGTAACCGCAAAGTTCACAAACGTTATGTGATACTATGGCAGAGTCTAGGATACTGTCCATTTGCACAGGATATGCCTCCTTCAAGCCACAGCTATGTTATGACTACACAATTTGGGGGGAGTGCAGATAATATTCATGTACACAAAACTGCAAAATTCATATACAAGAATGGCATCTCCTCTACCTACTATTTATACACTACACTATTAACAACTGAGGTGTATTTTATCTTATACATGGGCGTAATGACCGCTACTAAATGGCTACTGCTTCTACATGACCTCTACATGCAACCACAGGCAGGTTAGATTGTTAGACTGCATGTACTTCTCGGTTCAAAAACTCCTTGAGGCAGTTGAATGCTGTTGAAGTTTTTCTTCATCTGCATAACTAGATATAAAAATCTGTTTACTGTCGTTCCCCGGGGGCAGCAGGGTTCAAAGACATCTCGATTTCCTCAAGAGAACGTCCTTTCGTCTCGACTATGAAATTGTAAGCGAAAAGTGCGGTCAACAAGGAGACCCCACCGAAGCCTGCATAGACTGCTCCAACGCCAAACAACTTCACAAGCTCCAGGAAATAAAGTCCCACCACAAAGTTACATATCTGACAAACAATCAATTCCATAAGCATAGATGCAGACAGGATAGTATTGATAAATGACATCTCTTGACACGAAGTAGAGTGCATACCCAATGTACAGTGAAGCTGAACCCCATAACTTTTGAGCGTGTCCGAGCACTGCTCAGCTCAGGTATGATAATTCCAGTAACTGGACCAGCACCAAGAGCGAAAGTAAAAATGTACCTGAAAATGGAAACGTAAGCTTCTGAAAACACGGACAGGTGAGTGAGTTACCTAACCAATTTCAGAAGGAGGCGGCGTTTTGGCTCGTGGGTGCAGATGCACCCACTAGGTAAAACATTTTTAGTTTTTTTTCAATGCGTCAAAAAATTCCGAAAAAAAATCCGGATATGCATCAACATTTTTAGTGCTAGCACAAAAAATTCGCTGTGAAAAGACATTTTGTGTGACCTGTGCAAAAAAGACAAAACCATGTCTCGTACAAAAGTCTTTCGTAGCAATCCAGATTTGTCTTTTTGCACAGGTCGCACAAAATGTCTTTTGACCGCGGATTTTTTTGTGCACCCATAAAATATGTTGAACTATCTCCATATTTTTTTTTAGAATTTTTTGACATTTGTAAAATGGGTTTTTTGGGTCATGGGTGCAGATGCACCCATGACCCGAAATGGATTTCCGATTTCAGAACTACTACAACATTAATAGCATGTTTGAGGTCTCTAACCAAGGTTCTGATAATTTGTCACATCTGTCAAGTGTCAGGTCATTGCAGTATAATAAGGGTTTAGTCATCACATTTTAAATTGCTGTGCAACATGGAATGAAGAATATGATAGCGAGAAAGAAGGTAAAGGTGCATACAAAAGAGTCCCGGTAATTGACAGGGTGTGTCCGACGCCTTCATCAAGTGGAAAGCTGATAGAAAACACTATAAGGAACATGGCAAATGCCTACAAAAATGCAGAGTGTCATTAGATTTTGTTAAGAACAAGAGCAGTTTTGTATAAGACCCACATCAATGTTGCACGATTGCCAGAATGTCAGGATAATCATATTGCATAAATGCGCCCAAAGAAATAGTATACTCGCCATAAACTCTCCAACAAAAGAAAAAATGCAGATATTTTTGCCAAGAATTGTAAAATTGTGTAGGATAACATTAGAAATGCTGCATACCATTCCAAGATAGCTCCCTATCAAAAGATTCTTCCGTCCTTGCTTGTCCATCAAATTTGAAGCAACTAGTGCACCTAAACACCCCCCAAAACATGGTTCGTGAGTTTATGAATAGCATGCCACAGCGAAGAACATGAATAAATGAGTTTAACTAACCTCCAAAGTTGGTTATTCCAACATATAAGCTTGCCAAAATACCGCTGGTAATACCGACATCACGGAATGTTAATGATGAAAAATAGAGAACACCATTTATTCCAGCGAACTGTTGCAGGAAGAAAAGTGACCCTCCAATCAATGCAACTGCATATGCATTATAGAATAATTTATTAATAGAATGAAGAAAATCACAATACAAAGATTAGTAACAAATGTCTCCAGATAAGGAAATGGCCTCTCCTTTACAAAGATGTGTGGAGAAAGATGGACATTTGTGTTCCAAGCTGTGCAGAAATGAGATGCAGAACCTTAAGACATATTTTGTTGTTACAAAAATATGTTAAGGACCTCTATGCCAGAACACCTGAATGGATGAACATTTTCCAACCAGTAATAACCATTGGCAGAACTGTAGAAATATTTGATGAAAGCCTACAACAGACAAAATTGCAAAGACATGAAATGGTAGGGAGTAAAATGGACCACATACTATTCCAACATGTTTCGGTCACAATGTAACAGGAGAACTTTCAACCTGTGACTAGAAAAGTTTGTTGGGTATAAAGCTTGAACATGTCAAGAACTTGACAGAGCACACAGACACAAGTATCGTCAGTTTAGACTTACGTGCGGCACATGCAGTCATGCATAAGCGCAAGCACGTGCAGATTCATACCTAAATGCACAAGCAGGCATGTATTCACAAATCCGAATATGTACCTTTTCATTGTAGTTCAGAAGCATGATACGATTATTCATATCAGCAAAAGAGACGAAAAAGAAAAGCAAAAGTAAATATCATGGTAATGGAAACAACCTCTATTGTTGGGTTCCTCCAGAAGTTCTGACCAGCTAGCCTGTGAATCGTCATTTACAACAACAGATTTCATTTCTACCATGGCCTTCTCCGCTTCGGAAGCTCCCCAAATATTTTCTACCACTTTTCTGGCATCATCTAATCTTCCAACCTACATGATGGAGTATACTGATACTGAGAAGGGTCTTGATGAATTAAATGAAACTCTCAGCTGAGCAATAAAAGGCACCTTGGCAAGCCAGCGGGGACTTTCAACGGCAAATTGCATTCCAATAACAATGAGAAAACCAGGTACACATGCAGCATAAAGCATTGTTCGCCACCTATAAAAGGGAAGTCAAAATATTAGGTTACATGTTAAGATACTATTAAATACTACAAGCATCTGGGTAGAGATTAGTTCATAAATCTTAACAAAAGTAAAGTGCTCAAAATCGAAGTGTTCGTTTTTTATGTGTAGAATCTCGAGGCTTAGTAGTTAATGCTAGAAAATCGAGCTCCCGTAAGGCTGTAACAGTGCAATAATCTTCACATGACTGGTTTATTTCAGGAAATAATAACTGCTTCTTGGTTCTTTTCTTCTATACAACCAAGATATGTGAGAGAAAAGGTTATGCATCTCATTTGATTAATATGTTTATGAATCTGTTCCATGATCATGGGCACTGTAAAAAAAATAAACAAATGATGACTTACATCATTAACATAGCAGATAAGCCAACGAAAGGTGCCTCACCAATGTGGATCACTTTCAGAAGGTATCCCCAAGGAAAGTGCAGCAATTATTCCCAAACATGTTCCAATCTGACAAAGAGTGCCCAAAGATCCTCTGTATTTTGTTGGAGCAACCTAGTATGTAGTAGCATGCACAAAGAGTGAAGATTGATACAGAGATACTGTAAATATTCTAGACATGGGAACTGGAGGCAAGCCTAAATATACTAATATAGCGCCATAGCGCTGATGTTCAATTCTGAAGTACATATTTCTGAAGTGTACCTCAGAGATATATATTGGAACAAGCACCGTATTTACGCCAATTCCAATGCCAACAAGGAACCTTCCCAGGAGCATCTCATCCAACGAATGTGCCTGCGCACTGTTTCATTGTTTTAAACGTAAGAAATAATAATTTATGAAACAGACATGCTGTTAACTTGTATACAACTATGTTACTACAGCGGGCAGAAGAAGAAACTCCATAACTTACATATCAAGAAACAGTGAAACTAAGTACCTGATAAAAGCCCCAAGAATCAATGGAATACTATCAATCTGAAGAGTCCTTTTACAACCTAAATAATCAACTAGCGCAGACGAGCCTAGGCTCCCAAAAAATGCGCCAACAATGAATATGCTGACCACAAGACCTTGGAGAAACGGATTTCCTTGAAAACCAAGCTCTCGTGCAATATCCTCTATTGGACCATTCATGACCCTGCAACAAAATCATGCACTGGAACTTCAATAGAATGTTTGAACCTCTAATACCAGAAAACTGAAATTACACTGCACAGTGTAGCCCATTAAACAGTCAAATACACATACTTCAGGGTAAATTACAAATCCAATAATCCATTTCAATTGACAGTGATCAGGCAGTACTGCAATATAACTAATATAACACAGTTCACAATTTCATTTGAATTCTACTTGAAGTCAGACGGATTTTCACGATACGCCATTTTCTGCTCCAAAGTTATGTAGTAATGAAATGTCCACCATGCTACTTCATAAAAAAGGGTTTGAGGTTTCTAATCAGAGATATTCGTCATAAACAAGTTAGGATCTATGCGTGTTCTATAAATATTAAGCTTTGAATCCCATAATCCCATTCATACACAACACATGCACGGCACATCAGTTCAACACCCATAAAAAGGATATCTAAACCCTAAGTTGCCACCCGGTCCCAGCATAGTAGACGACTTGACAGGGGCAGGCTTACGCACCCAATGTGGTAGCCAAAGAGGAAATTGGCCATGGATGCTGTTACCACGTGCGGGAAAACCCGCACCCAGCCAAGATCCGCATCACCGCCTCCATCTCCACCACCGCCGCCTCCGAACCCTGCATCCGATCCTATTAAGAACAACGAACGCCCGCATCATTACATCGACACCTGCACGAGGAACGAGCAATAAACAAACAAGTGAATAACGAAGCCAAACCCGAGGTGGCGCCCTGCGATTCCGCACCAGGCTGAGGCGGCGGCGCTGACGACTGGCTGGAGGGAGGCCCGCTCTCGACGGCGGCGAGGCGTGGGGTCCAGTGCTCGAGGCGCCGCGGCAGGGCACGGAGCGCCCCCGCCCTGGCCACGGTCCCGCGCGCGCGGCGGGAGCACGGCGCGAGGCCGAGCTGCGGTCGCGGCGCGGGCGTCGCGGGCAGGACGAGCAGCGCGGCTAGGGGCGTCGGCGGCATCATCACGCCGGCAACGGCACGGGTAATTCGTCGAGCAGCTGGCGGGCGGTGCGGGGCTGGAAGGGAGGCGGGCGCGCGCGGAGGAGGAAACGGGTGAATGGGAAGGCGCGACGCGGAACGGCTGACTTGTGTGGGCCAAGAGCGATTTTGTACCACGCCAGTGACGCAGCAGTTGCCACGTGTCCGGCTGCTTGGTTTCCTTCCTCCCTAGTGAAAGGTAGATCAAGATTTTTTGCCAACGAAAATGCAAGATTTTATAATCTAGAAATTCAGGCTTGCAATAATAGTTCATGTATACTATCAAAATATTTATATATGCAGTGGATCATTTAGTGTGCCCCCCCCTCCTGATATTGTTGGTGATGGTTTTACTCTTATGATCAAGCAAACAAAAGAATAATGATTAATTTCTAACATGGTGACTCATCTGGTGGATGGTGACCTGGTTATTCTTCTATACGCAGTTGACATAATTCTCTTGCTTGTGAAGACAGCATGAAGAATGCAACAAACTTCAAATTTATCATTTGTGTTTTCGAGCAAATCTCTCGGAGTGGAGGTAAGCTTTCACAAGAGTGAAATTTAATGTCTGGTGGAGACCATTCCAAGGGAGGATTAGGATAGGGAGATCTTTGATTGTGTTTCTGCAAAACTTTCAATGGAATATTCGGGCATGTATATTGATAAGAAAAGGCTAGCAACGTCTACGACCCAGTTGATGAGAAGTTTTGGTTGTCTGAAAAGGCAAATCATTATCTACTAGATATATGCTACTCTTGTTGGTGCATGTTTAAGTAATATACCTTTGCACATGATGTATTTTCTAGAGGCACCTAAAGGGGTGCTAAAAAGGGATATATATACAAGGAAAAGGATGTTGTGGCATGAACTAGATGATAAAAAAGGATACCGCCCCGTAAACTAGCACACCGTTTTTTTCTTCCAAATATTGCAATGGATTGGGTGTGCTTGATTTGGAAATCATGAACATGAGTCCTGCTTTGCAAGTGGTTGTGGAAACTGGGAAATACTAAAGGAATTTGGAAGATCTTCTGTTTAGGAAATATCTTAACAATAAGGTTCTTTCACATGCCTCTGTTTGGCCCTGGAGCTCTCATTGTTGGTAAATTACAATGTGGTTAACTATACCTTCCAACAATTTTTCAAAACTATCTTGGAAAGATTTATGAGTGAATAATTCACTACTCTTAGAAGAATTTACGAGACTTTATTGTATCACCTTTTCTAAGATGATCATTGTGAGCAAAGTCAAGGAAGATGGTTGGGGTTGACTCGGATTTAGAGGAACCCTTTGGCAGAAAATAACAACACAGTTTGAAATCATTATTGTACCCCCATTCACTTAAATGATGAACCTGCCATATCAAGATGAAAAATTCGAACTTTTGGGCAAGATCAAGTGAGAGGATTATATCTACACATGAGGGGATGTTTCCTTTTAGATTTATATGGAAGATAAAGATATATTTAAAGGCTAATTTTTTTATTTTGCTGATGTTAAAAATAGTATCCTTACCAATACAATTTAGCAAAAAGGGGCTGCACATGAAATGAGCAATGTCACTTCTGCAAAAAAGGAGATCATGGAGTTATCTATTCCAATGTACCTTGATCAGGTTAATGTGGTAAGTAGTTTTGTGTGTCTTAGGCTTGGTAAGGCCTCCAGAAACTACTCTCGACCTAGCTGGAAGATGGATTGATTATTTTTCAGCGTCTTGGTGGAAACTGACGCTATGTGGAGGGGCATACGTATGTTGGATGGTATGTAAGTCTAGGTACAATGTGTATTTCAATCATAAAATTCCAGAAGATCCTACGAAAATTGTCTTTAGGCTCTGTAACATGATTATTTCTTAGGCAGTATTGCAAAAAAAGAAAAGGTCGAAATGTCTTGAAGAGGGTGTGGACAAGAACAAGATGGTGATGTGTGAAGTCTACTCATGATCGCATGGATGGGCCCCGACATCGAGGAGGATGATGAACCAACTCCATCGTATGATCTGCTTTTGTGCTCCCTTTTTGGACCTATCAGACCCCTATTTTTCCGGGTTTGATAGCACTTTCCTCCGACTTGTGGGGTCTCGCTAATGCATGTTAGATGGTACCCATGCTGTTCTGCTTGGAGCAATTGTTTTGGGTTGTCTGTTGGTGCTTGCTTCCTTATTTTTCTCTTTTCTTTTTTGCTTCCTTTATATGAAATTTTCTTTTTTCTATGTTTATTGTTAGCTATTTGACGAAAAAAATCGTACTATTACCTCCTTATTGTATATGTTTTACCTTGTCACGTTGAGCCTTCTTGGTCTCCACATCGCATATAAGTTTTGCAATACGGTCATCAGCACCTTTATTGCCATCTCTCTCAAATAGACTAAGAAGAGTCGGTCCGATCAGCCATAAGCATTGTACGGTTTCCAGCTACGGCTCCTTTCAGCCAGCTGCCCTGCATTGACAAACCATGAACATGATGGGCCACGCGATGGTCGACGGTTGATCCCGAAACGCAGCTTAAACCGGCGCCATGTGAGCTGAGACCGACATGCAATCGTGTTCTATATGACAATCCTCATGGTCTGCACGATTGATGACAACTGCTGAAATGCATAGTTTGTTCTACAGAGCTACTTCCTGTGTATCTAAATATAAGACGTCGGGTCAGTTCAATTTAAACCAGTAGAACGTCTTACATTTAGCTAGCTAGAACTGGTTCAACATGCATATGGACGCTACATTGACTGAACAGCTACTAGTATGTGATACAGTACTCATGAACTCGTTAATTGAATGGGTGAAAGGACATGTCGTCGACTTTCGGTCAGAGTTGTGTCTATTGACAGCTAACCAATCTCTCTAGTACTATGGACGAATTTTTTTTCCCTCGAGCTATATACCACGAAGACACGAAGGAATCACTGACCAACACGACTTAACCTTGGGTTTTGCATGTCGCAAATTGATTCACTGCAAGGGGCCGGATTAATCGCGCATATTGTTAGTAGCAAACCGCACCGACATTTGCCCATAACTAGTCTCGGTCTTTTGCTGTTCTTGATTGATGGACAGCGATCGACCTCCGAACGAAAATGACGTGCGACCTAACTGTCAGCTTATCTGGCAAGGGCAAGGCATGCGAGTTTGTCATCATCCTGAGAAAGGGTGCCTAGATTTGATCCCGCATACGACATACGTCTTCTTGCATCGCGTGCATGTTGAAAGCTAAGAAACCAGGAATTAGGGACGATATCCAGTATATAAAAAACTGCGCTGCTATACGTACGACAAACTTCATCTCCGATCCATGTACTCGCCTCACGCCGGAAAGGAGCAGTTTGGGATAGGACCGGCTCTCCTGGTTGTGGGCCCCACCTCTTAAATAACACATTTTTTCTTTAATTCTTATCCCCTATGGTAATGCTTGGACGGAGTGTCCTAGCAGCCATTTTTTTTTTGGTGAAATAGCCCTTAAAAAGAATATTCTTTGACATAGGACTTAATTTTCTCTTTATTTATTTTTAACACGCATTTTTTGTTTATTTGGGTTTGTCTTCTTCTCCAATTTACAACTCGCTTAGCCCTTGTTTCGGCACCTCCGCCCCTGCTCCTCGGTGGCGCAGCATGCTCTGGTGCCAGCAAAGCCTGTCTACCTGCAACGCCCGCAACATCTGGCTCTCACCATACGCGAGTCCGTTTCGAAGTGCCAGCGCCGCAACTCCCTCCTCCGTCGCACCTCAAGCTCCTACCACTCGGGCGTGTTGACTATAGTCGGCAACCACATCCTCTCCCCACCATTGGCTATGGCAATCATCTCCACATTTTTCTCCGATTTTATCAAAAATCAAACGGAATGGGGGTGGCGTGGTGGAATTCGGCATGGATTTTACCGGAATCTAATTTTGCCTAAATTTGGTCAGAATAGTCGTAAGTCAAGTGACGGTTGAGCTGAAATTTTCCTCCAGCCAACCATCATATGCTTTACAGTTTAATGTAAAAGTTCACCTCGATACGCAGATATGAGATATGAAAGACTCTTTTTGACATTTACCGTAGAAAAATACGGGTCAGCCTAGTTTACGGGTCTGATTGCTTTTTTTTGTTGCCAAAACAATAAAACAAAGTTATATTGTGGTTGGCATTTTTTGCAGGATATGCTAGAGTTCTCTAAGAATATTGCACGAGGTTTTGATTTTTTTTTTGTTGCTCAAACACGGTACCATCTTCTCAATTAGTAGTGTGCAATATTTTTTTGCAGGTTATTGCGGGTTTGGTTCGGCCTGGACTTGGACAGGGCAGAGAGTTAATTAGTACTCCCTCCGTTCCTAAATATAAGATGTTTTAACTACTCTACATGTTGACTAGATGCAAACTAAAGTGAGTGACATATACACTAATATGTGTTTACATACATGTAAATTTATGTGAATCTAGACAAAGGCTAAAACATCTTATATTTAAAAACGGAGGGAGTACTAAGTAGTAGCATGAGGTGGAGAAGAGTCGTACAAAGATCGGACGTGAATCGTCCTACGTGAAGCATTTTCGTATAAAAATTAACGTCCGGTGATCAAGCACGCGTAGTACGGCGCAACCGATTTGGCGTAATTAGGAGTTTTGGTCTTACTGGTTTGGGTCCAAGTCCAGACCAACACAATCAGTGAACTCTGCATCAAAACCTGCATATACTAGAAGTTTTTTTTTGTTTTGAGGGAAATATAGAAAGCTGATCAAACTGGTTGCATGTGGCGATTGATCACAGTACGTGGATGGGCCCTACACTCGTGGACCTGCACAGGTATGTTGGTTGGTCGCTTGGCCCATTAATGTGGGCTTACGGTCGTCAAAATTCTGCGGGCCCCAACGAACAGCGGGCCGGGAAAAGCCACGTGGCCTCGGCCCGTGACACATGCTCCAAGTCCCAGCTCCTCTGCAACGGCGGCCGCCGACCCGCCGTGTCGGCGATTAACGACCAAACTGATCATCACATGGAGTAAGTTCGTAGTGTTCTCCGCAGAAAATGAAAATAATCACGCCTCATATCTTATTTTATTTTATTTTATTCCTGGTATCTTTTTGTAGAGGAGTGTCTCCTGATTTATTTATTTTTTGAGAGGGCTGTCTCTTGATTTTTTTTTTTTGAGAGGGGTGTCTCCTGATATCTGAGTAGGTACTATTTGAGGAAGCAGCTGCTCATTTTTAATGTTCTCTCAGTCAATCCTTAATTATAGGAAGCAGCTGCTCACTATTTGAGGAAGCAGCTGCTCATTTTTAATGCTTCCTTACTATTTGAGGAAGCAGCTGCTCACTTTTTTTTGTAGAGGAAGCAGCTGCTTCACTTTTAATGTTCTCTCAGTCAATCCTTAATTATAGGCCATAGTATACTAGACTGCACAACCGACGCCTCGCCTGCATCTTCAACGTGCACCAGTGCCCCGCAACAGTGACACTCGACGCAAAGCTTTGTTGTCGGTGTAGATGCCATAATGATGGCGATCCACCTACAATCTCCTCAACTGCCGAATAGTACGTCGCCATTGCGAAGAGATCGATCCGCTCTCGTCAGTTACTACTACTAGTACTAGCTAAAGCGTTTGTGACCACTGCATGCATGGCAATCTGGAATTAACACCTTTACAAAACTGGAGGTCCTTTTGAGTAGTTGTAGAGTGTATGGATCGTACATTGGTATATCTCTTATTGCTTTCTTGTCCGTATAGCTAGAGTGACTATAAATCTGTAAGCATTTGCAGACCACTTGATGACCAGGACACGTCGAGTTGAAGCATACTTCCTGCCAACCAAGATCGCCGGTCCACGCCAACCTCTCTCTCGTACGACGATGTGTCGCTCTCACTGTTCGTGCAACTGCTTCCGCACGATGCTCCATCCATCCATCGTACACAGTTTTGAACGAATATAGATAGGAATCTAATTTTATGTGTGACTGAAACTAAAAGGAAAAAAAAATACTTCCTCCGTATCATAACATAAGATGTTTTAGCTAATCCCATGCGGACAACATACGGATACACATATAGATATATTTAGTGTGTAGATTCACTCATTTTGCTCCGTATGTAGTTCGTATGAAAATAACTAATATTATACAAAGGGAGTTCATTCCATGCTTTTATACACGTGCAAGTCCTTTCAGGTGTGGACGCAGAAAAACAATTCTCATGGTTTTGCTCTCGACTTATGGATTCAGATTGACCGATCCATTGGAAGTTGTCGTAAGTGTATTCAGTGTAGCTCTTCTTGTAGTCCAACATCTTACTGCTCGTTGTCCTATCGTTAGATGCGAGCGTTGTGGGAAATTAGGTCATATGGCTCAGATCTGCCAAGCTATGCTTCCTTGGGATTGTATTGCTGCGATGTGTGGATTTCAAGCTCCGGGGCAAGGCCTTTTCTATTTCCCTGATTCATCTCCGGATAAGCAAGTTAAAGAGAGGGTTTCTAGCTTGGTCATATCTGTTTTGGAGGGGCGGCCTACTACGAGAGAGATTGAGCAGGAGTTTAATGATTATTTGGGAACTAGCTGGATATGCACCGCTAGGGCAATCAATTCCTCTCAGTTTATCATGCGATTTCCAAATCCTAGGGAAGTAGAGAGGGCTTGTTACTTTGGTAAAAGAATGGATATGAAGGTGTGTGATGTTGTGTTGAGCTTGTCACCTTGGTCTGCTTCAGTGGGTGCTAAAGGGGTGTTACACAAAGCCTGGGTGAGAGTCCGAAATATTCCTACAGAGAAAAGATGTGATGCTAATGCTGCTTATGCTGGTTCTCTGGTTGGTGTGACCTTGGAAGTAGATCAAGCTACGCTATATAAACCTGAGTATTGTCGTATTTTGTTGGGTTGTCGGGATATCAAGCGTTTACCTGAAAAAGCAGAAGGAGTTTTGGGTGGCTTCTTCTATGACTTCTCCTATGAAATTAAGGAAATTGTGGTTCAGGGGCCTCCTGCTGAGCGTACTTCTATTCAGGTGGGCAATCCATCTGATCCCCCTTCACCTAAAAGGCACAAGAATGAAAATTTCACGGCAACCTCAAGTGCATCTTCCGAAGGGCAAACTGCACCTGCTAGCCAGTCTGCTGGGAATGGATATGGAAGGTCTCATGGTCAGAAATTACCTGCTGTGATTGAACAAGGGTATGAGGAGGAAAGTGAGGATGATGATGAGTTACTGATTGATAAGATTGCTAGAGAAAATGCTGCTGGTAATATGGAGGCTGATAAAACTTTGGCAATTTTTGTTGGGGAGCAGACCACTGTGTTGTCAGAGGTACAATGCTCTCCTGACAACATGGTGCAAAATCTTGACAGTTATGTGGTGCAGGCTCCAATAACTCATGTTGTGGAAAAAGAAAGTGTTTCTCTTGACAGTGATAACAATGGTGGCAATAAAGTGATGTCTTATGCAGATGTTGTGGTGGGGGCTAACTGGGGTGGTGATCCGGTTGTAACTGAAATGGATGATTCTTCTCCTGGTGATGCTGTGATCGGTGACTATTATGTTCAGTCTCCTCCCTCTGGTGATCAAGAATATGTGGACAAAGAAAATGTTGGTCTTGGAATGAAGAATTCTTATGTTGGACGCCACAACCAAGAGGGGAAGATGGAAAATGTTCTTCATCAGGCTGCAGCTGCTTCCAAAAAAAGGAATCTGGAATGTGACTTTTTCTTCTTCTAACGCTAATTCCTTTGCTACTCTGTCTAATTTAGAAATTATGTCTCGTGCAACCATGATGGGTGTGGGGGTACCTTCTGATAATTTTGAATGTATTGATTTGCTTAGAGAATTAGAAAACTCTAGAAATAGCTTGGCAGACAAAATGGTGCATGTTGATGATACTCCTTTAGTGGTTGTGCATGATAATGGTAGTAGAACTCCTATGTCTTTGACTTGGCTTGATGAGGAGGATGTTGATACTTCTTTTACTATTATTAAATCTCGGAAAAGTAAGAAGGAAAGTAGGAGAGTTAATGTGACTGTATCAAAGCCTGTGACTAGAAGTCAGAAAAACAAAGACATGCCTACCATGGCTCCTGGTAGGCCCGTCAGACAAAAAAATACCCCTAGTAGATTAAAATGTTAGGAGGTTTTTGGAATATTAGGAGTGTGGGAAAAAGGCATTTCGACCTGTATCCTTGATATTATTGCTGAGAAAAATCTTGATTTTATTGGTCTCATGGAAACTATGAAAAAAAATCTTATTCTCAAAGTTTCTTCAGAAAAATTGACCCCTTTAATAAATTCTTTTGGAAATGGATTCCTTCTGTTGGCAAGTCGGGAGGTATTTTGTGTGGTGTGAAATATGATACTTTGGAGGTTCAAAATGTTAAATTGGGTGATCATTTAATTGTGGTGTATATGTGGGACAAAGTGAAAAAATGTAGATGGGCTTGTGTGGTGGTTTATGGCCCTGCTCATGAGGAGTTGAAGGCTGGTTTCCTAGCTGAATTATCTGGTGTGTGCCAAAGTATAGATTATCCTTATATTGTGGGAGGAGATTTTAATATCCCGAGAAATATTATGGAGAAAAATAAACCAACTGTTTTACCCCATTCCTCTGCCTTATTCAATTCTGTAATTCACACTCTCTGTTTGAGAGAAATTCATATGGCTGGTGGTATGTATACTTGGTCTAATAAGAGGAGTGTGCCTACTCTGGAAAAGCTGGATAGGGTGCTTATGTCTGCTAGTTGGGAGAATATTTTTCCTCTTGTTTCCCTGAGAGGAAGATAGTTAGGGACCAGTCTGATCATAATTTGCTTCTTTTAAATTCTGGCGGTAATCCTGTGAGAGACAGTAGAAGGGAGTTTAAGTTTGATAGTTCTTGGTTAAAAAATGAGGAGTTTCTTCCTTTGGTTTCTGACATTTGGTTTAAACCTGTACATTGTTCAGATCCTATTGATGTGTTGAACATCAAGCTGAAACGTTTTAAGAAATATTTCAAAGGATGGGGGTCCAATTTATTTGGAAATTTTAAAAAGAAGAAAAATTCTTAAAGAAGAGTTGGATATGTTAGAAAAGCTAGAAGAGGTGCAAGATCTGTCTCCTAAGAATTTTAATAGAAAAGCACATATTCAAGCTGAGTTGTTTGATATGAATGTTGAAGAAGAGAAATATTGGTTTCAAACATCTCATGCGAGATGGCTCTTGCATGGTGATCTAAATACGTCATATTTTCATAAAATTGCCAATGGTAGGAAAAGGAAAAGCACACTTCATTCGTTGGATGATAATGGAACTTTAGTGGAAGGGACAGATAAACTGTTAAAGTTGGCCACTGCTTATTATAAAAATCTGTTTGGCCCTGCCCCTGGGATATTTTTTTACTTTATCTCCCAATTTTTGGTCTTATGATGAAGTTTTATCCGAGGAAGATAATATTGATTTAACAAGGCCTTTCTCCGTGGAAGAAGTTAAGACTGCCTTATTTTCTATGAATACTAATAGGGCCCCGGGTCCTGACAATATCCCTACAGAGTTTTACCAACATTGTTGGGAGGTGGTACAAAATGATATTATGAATATTTTTCATTGTTTTCATAATGGCTCGTTGGATGTTCAGCGTTTGAATTATGGGGTTATTACCCTTTTACCTAAAGTTGCTGAGGCTAATAAAATTCAACAGTTTAGGTCGATTTGTCTGTTGCGTTGCATTTATAAAATCATTACGAAAACTTTAACTCTGAGGCTTGATCCCTACGCTAAGAAGTTGTTCAGTGTCCAGCAAAATGCCTTTATTAAAAATAGGAACATTGTGGATGGTATTATGTCCTTGCACGAAGTGATGCATCATGCCCATGCTAAAAAACAACCAAGTGTCATTCTTAAACTTGACTTTGAGAAAGGTATGATAAGGTTAATTGGGATTTTCTGCTTGAGTGTCAAAAAGTAAGGGGTTTTAATGATATGTGGTGTTCATGGATACGCCAAATTTTATATAATGGGACTGTTAGTGTAAAAATTAATGAATATGTTGGTAGTTATTTTCAAAGTGCAAAAGGTGTGAGGCAGGGAGATCCCTTATCTCCCTGGCTTTTCAATATGGTGGGCGAGGCGCTCACCAAAATGGTTTTAGAAGCTCAAAAAAATGGGTTGTTGTGTGGCATGGCTCCTGATTTGATTAATAATGGGGTGGCTATTATGCAATATGCCGATGATACAGTGCTTTGTCTCCGACATGATGTCAACAAGGCGCTGAATTTGAAACTCCTTTTATACATGTTTGAAATGATGTCTGGGTTGAAGATTAATTTTCTTAAAAGTGAACTTTTCGTGATTGAAGGAGACAATAATATTGCTGCCTTTTACTCTGACCTGTTTAATTGTCAAGTGGGACATTTGCCGATGAGTTATTTGGGAATGCCTGTTACTTTTACTAATCTAAAAACGATTGATTGGGATTTTCTGGATGCAAAAATGTTAAAGAAACTTGATTCCTGGATTAGTGATGCTGCTTCTTCGGGGGGAAGATTAACCTTGCTTGATTCCAGTTTATCTGGTATCCCTTCCTATTATATGTCCATGTTATTGCTTAGTAAAACCTTTGTGGAGAAGTTAGATAAGCATAGAAGGAAGTTTTTTTGGGCTGGTAAAAGCAATAAGAAGAAATATTATATGGTTAAATGGGGGAGAGTATGTCGCTCCAAGAAAAAGGTGGGCTGGGTGTAAAAGATTTATACAAACAAAATCTAAGTCTCCTCTGTAAGTGGTGGTGGAAATTAGAGACGCAATCTGGCCTATGGCAAAAAATCATAAAAGCGAAGTATTTGAAAAATAAAACGGTAGCATCTGTTAAGAGCAGAGCTAGTGATTCTCCTTGCTCGAAAGCTATCATGAAGGTTAAGGAGTTATATTTTGAGGGTAGGAAAGTTATTTTGCAAAAAGGGGATGTGGTACGGTTTTGGAAAGACCCCTGGCTTGATGGGTACTCCTTATGTGTGTCATATCCTAGCTTATTTGACATCTGTCAAGCACAAGACTGGACCTTTGAGAAGGTTTTATCTGTTGAGTGCGAGGTTCCTTTTCGTCGTAGATTCCTTCCTGGGATGATAGTGCAATGGAATTATATTTTACTGCTGCTTTGCAGATAGTGAGGACTACTAATTCTGATAAAATTTCCTGGTCCTTGAATGCAAATGGTATTTTTTCTACCAAATCCGTGTATCAATTTCAAGAGAGAAATATTGCTAGGTCCCATAATAAATGGATCTGGAAAGCAAAACTGCCCCTTAAAATAAAGGTGTTCCTGTGGCAACTTTTTCGCAATGCGGTTTTGACAAGAGAGAATCTTAAGAAAAGGAAATGGCCAGGAAATCATCTGTGTTCCTTTTGTGACCAAACTGAAACTGCTTCCTATCTTTTTTTTCGAGTGCAACCATGCTAAGGTGGTGTGGGGGGGTTTAGGGGCTGTTTTGGGGACTAAGACTTGTCCTAAATACCTGTGGCAATGTGTAATTTGGTTAAACACACATTCTCGCATGGCAAGAATTTTCATATAAATCTTCAAAGATTGACAAACAAGGGGATGAGGAACATCAAAAAGGTCAGACCCGCTAGCTCCACGACCCCTGCTGACTCCCGCGACTAGCTAGGGTTTCCGCGGCAGGCGCCGCCGCAGCCTCCTCCGGCCCCGGCCTTCCTCTCTCCATTTCTCCCCTTGCGCGCGTCCGTCGCCCCCCGCGGCGGCGGCGCGTGCCCCGCCCCCTCTCTCTCCTCAGCCCCCCTCTTCCTCTCTCCCCGTCGCCGCCGCCGGCAGAGGTCGCCGGGCGCGGCCCGCGCGGTGCCGGCGGCGCCGGCCTGTCCTTCGGCGAGGCCCGGGTGTTCTTCGCGGCGGCGGAGCGGCCTCTTGGCGGCAGGGAGCTGTGGTGGCCTGAGGCGGCCGGCTGGTCGCCGTAGTGCGGTCGGCGGCGCCATACCGGCCTAGATGGGTCTGGGCGGGCCGTCTTGGACGCGGAGGCGGCTCTCCTGGTCGACCGTGGTGAAGGAGCTGGTGGCGCGGGTGGTGGAGACGGTGGCGCGCCTGCTGCAGTGCGGCAATAAGGACTTTACGGGCCCAGAAGGTCCCGGCCGGGCCAGTGAGGGCCTGGTATGTCCTGATGCTGCACCCGGTCGGCTACCGCCAGTGAGGGCGGTGGAGGTCGTTCCCTCCCGCGTGCTACTGTAATGCCGCCCCTCGCCGGAGTCCCTTTGTCCCGGTCTTCCGGCCTCGCAGCGTAGATCACGGTGAGACGGCGGCGGTGATTCCAAGACCGTGGTGGCATGTGCTGGGGGGTGGCAAGCTTGGTGGAGTGCTACGGAGCGTCCGAGGTCGTGGTTTTTTGGGGGTCGGGAGAAATCCCTGTCATCTCGACACCGATGCGGCGACGCCTATGGGTGTGGCCTCCCTTCATGAAGGGCGTCGGATGCACCCCTTCCCCACCCCGTAGCGTACCGGGGGAAACCCTAGAACGTGCACCAGGGGTAACCCTGGGACCGGTCGGGCAGCAGCGTCGTCATCATCGTTCACCTTCTTGGAGGTGCTGCTTGGTACGCGACGCATCAGAGTGCTAGGAGTGCGGTGGAATTCTCCGGAGGGCGCAGCGGTGGCGAATCATCTCCGTTTTCGTCGATCCGCCATTGTCGGCGTTTTGTCTTTTCTTTTTGTTCCTTTTCTTTTCGGTTTCTTTTGGGCCTATCTTGTGCTGTTTGCCTCAGCAGTGGTATCGCTTTGTATCGGTTGGTTGCTATATTAATATAGCTGGGCGCGAGCCTGTTTCGAGAGAGAATTTTCATATGATTTTTTTAGCCTCAGCTTGTTGGGCTATTTGGAATAGCAGAAATAAGATCACTTTTGAGGGTTTGGTGGTGCGGTCTCCTGTTGTGACAATTGGTTATATGTGCTCCTACGTACATTATTGGGCAGGTCTGTATGGCGAGGAGGATGGCGTCAGGATCAAAGGAGGTGTTGGGGAGCTGATGCAGGTCACTCAGTTGCTGGCTCAAGCCGGTGGACAAGGTGTTGCTGATGCGGGGCAAGGGCAAGATGTCCCCCCTGTTGGGCGTTTGGTGCTGGCGATCACGGATGGTTCCCAGGCTTGAGATCTCCCCCCTTCTCACTTGGGGTTTTACTTGTCTGTGATATGATGATGATTGTAATGGTGTTGTTGCTAGTGGCCTCTTTTGTTTTGTTGAACTTGTAGTCTAGGAGGTAGGTTTTTTGCCCCGTGGCGTGGTCTTGATGCCGAGGCTGCGCAGCGGTTTTTCCTACCGAGCTGGGACTGTTTTTCCCTTTATCCTTTCCCTTTGTGTCCTCTGTTGCTGTTTGGTTCAGACATACTCTGTATTTCCGTTAATCTTTTAATGGAAATGAGGAAAGCCCAGTTGGAAAAAAATAAAATGGATTTTAAAAGGATTTTTACAAAAATGAGTTTAGTTTGTTATTCTGTTACGATGAGTTTGTGCAATACTTTCTTTGGATGAGAAAATGCTAAAACAAGTTTTAGCAACACACTAATGGTTAGCTTAGTACAAGTATATCCAACCAAACGACAGCGGCGAAGGGGAGGACGGGAGGAACAGCGGCGCTGTGCTAGGGTTTGGAGATCCTCCCGAGTCGTTCCTGCGGGGGCGACTCGGGGCCTTTTTTTTTAATATCAATTCTCCTGAATTCAGTCTAACTTTAATCCGAGTGGATCTTGGGTACTCCCTCCGTCCTCAAATAAGTGTACGTTTAGACATGTTTTAAGTCAAACTTTATTAACTTTGACCAACCCCCTAGAAAAAAGTAGCAATATTTATGACAGTAAATTAATTTCTTTGGATTCATCTTGACATGTAGTTCAATAATTTAATAATTTGGTGCCATATATGTTGCTAATTTTGCATAAAAATTTAGTCAAATTTAAAAATGTTTGACTTCTAAAAATAGAAAATGTACACTTATTCGTGGACTGAGGGAGTATTCTTTATGTAGAGACGGGACTGTTTAGGCTCTGGCTAGATTCATTTTTTCACCTTCTTTTGTCCCGAGCAGGTCAAGTTTCAAGTACTCAAGAACTGTCTTGCGTTCTTCTGTGTCTGTTTGTGTACTTCCACTTGACAGACAGTTGGCAAAAAACGACTGCCAATATTGGTCCTGCTGCTAGCTATAGCCCTTGAACATACTTGATCTTTTTTATTTCGTTAAGTTGTATGTCGCAATATTGTATGAAACTATTTGAATCTGAGCTTTGTTAACTCAAAGCTGAACTATAAAATGCTTTTTATCTAA
Organism: Puccinellia tenuiflora; assembly: GCA_012064385.1. NCBI lineage: Eukaryota > Viridiplantae > Streptophyta > Magnoliopsida > Poales > Poaceae > Puccinellia > Puccinellia tenuiflora. The sequence continues at coordinate 208,262 of QRDG01000500.1, forward strand.
AAAAAACACACACTTCATCAGTATTCTTTATTTCCACCGTGTCATATTTTCTTGTCGGTCAGATATTTATTTACTCTTCGCCTCCCGAAAGCCTGTTTGATCTTATTCTTACATGGAATCACGACCTCCTATAGTGCGTCCTTTTACAAAAAACAAAAAAGAATCTCTAGGGCGTCGGTGGTCTAATATATAGCACCAGATATGTGTAGCAAGATCCCCTAGCAACCTATATATAGCTTCTAGGGCCAGCAATTTTGATAAGCTGATCGATACGTCATGTACTGAGAACGCATGGGCTTGAACATTATCATAGACACGTGTTGTTAGCATGATGCATTTTTTTTAAAATGGAGGTTGAGACCCAGCTTACATCAAAATGATGCACACAATTTTTTTAATTATTATAAGCACTTACAACGAGATATACATCAACCGGAAGCCATTTTTCAGGCGATGTCGCTAAACCTACAAACTTAATAAAGGGGGCGAACCGATCGGAGCCACGTGCTCTGACCTCACATATCTACGCACATCATCTAAACCCGGTGGCCTTACCATGCCGCCTGACAGCAAGCTAGGAGCACAAACCGGTTCAGCTGACCCTCACGCGCACCACTGCCCATACGCACACTAAGAAGTCGCCGTCGCCGTCTTTCCCAAACCCGTCTTCTGAAGTGATCAACACAATGAACTTGTCAGGCTTGCCGTCAACACCGCCATGACGCCAAGCAGCTTCACCATCCTGCGCGCGTCCATCATCCCGCATCTGCCGCCGATACCCCGCTGCGCCACGCCGCCGAGACTCCGTCACCAACACGGTAGATGAACACCACTCCACCACTAGCCGCGACCATCCAGCAACTGCTCCAAAAATGATGCCCCAAGAGGTAGAACAACGCAGTAGGCGCCTCCATCGTTCGACCCGGGAGACCCAGATCTGGGGTTTCCCCGGAGCAGCACGAGTAAGTAAACACAGACTGCGACGACGATGTCTTCAAGAAGGTAACAACGCATAACGTCGCCATCGCCCACCATGACCAGGTTTGCAGCACAGTTTTCACCGGCAGACGTGCATCCCCAACTCGCCGAGTGAAGTGACGAGACATGCAAAAGACGATGCTTTCGACAAGGTAACGACGACATGCGACACCGCCATCCTCCGCCAAGACCGAGGTCGAAGTGCGATTTTCACCGGCTGCCCCGTCACCACAAGCTCGTCGTCGACTGGATCTTCACCGCTAGAGACCGGTGTGGGATCCCAAGATCCCCCACACTAGATCCCAACGTGGTCGTCCACCTCCAGAGGAGGAAGAAGCCGCTGCCATGTCCGGAGCCGCAGCCCCGCCGGCGTCCAAACTAAGCGACAGCGCCGCTGACCGTCATTGTTGTGGGTAGGTGTAGGAGGTCGACCACCTCGCCACCGCGACCACATCTCCGGCCGCCGTCACCGCGCATCACATCGGTTGCAGAGGTGGGAAAGGGTGCTGCCTTTCACCCCTGGCTGCTCCCAGCGGGCGCCCCGCCGCCGCCACGCCGCGCAGCCTTTGGCCCGGCGACGCCTTTGACGACGGCGAAGGGAGGAGAGGAGGATGAGAGGGGCTTGAGGTCTGGCGGCGGGATCACCTGGCATGCACCAATCCGATTATTAGTTTTTGCATACAAAGCTAGGAGAATACTTCCAGTACTTCCGTACGTGCCTCTCGTACACAGCACAAGGTGCACAACAGGGTGGGTCGACAGCAATTCCACAAAGGAACATAACTTACAGATATCCACGACACCAAATGCTACTTACCCGTATGGATTTTCCATTGTCATTTTACTGGTACGCAACCAAACACTCTACGTCGCTACGCAACATCTGTCTGTCCGGCCGTGTTGGAATCCAGATAATCACTCTAAGTGCCAATCGCCCAGAGCATTACCAGAGGACAAAAGCAAGCACTACGCATCTCGAACAAAAAAATCAGGCTTCGCGCGCGTCGGTCGCTGAAACTAGCGAATCACTGACATGTGGTCATCACTATCTCGCGTCCGTACTGGTTAATCTGCCCCGTCTCCGTCGCACGGATCGGCCATGATCGCTCCCCCCACCGATGGACGTGTCACGCTAAACCCGGCAAAATCCGATGCGCGGTCGCGACCGGTCAGAGTGCGGCACTGGGAAAGCGCCCGGGAAAAACGGGAGGCGCGCCCGACACGGCACGAAGAACAAAGTTCAGATAGTTCTAGTTCAAAAAAAAGTTGAGATAGCTCCGCCGCGCCGACGACACGTAACCAGCGGCAGGCGCCGGCCGACCGCCGACGGACGGACGGCCGAGTTAATCGGGCGCGGGCGGGCCGGCCGGAAAATCATCATGGATCGACCTTGATTACTGCGCCCGAATTCAGGTGTCGTGACAGTGAACTGCGTGCCGCGATCGGGGGGCGCACGTAGTGACAACATCAATCCCGGCCGGAGTTCGTGAGCGCGCCGTCGGCGTCGAGCGACGCATCCGTCAACGCCGCGACGTCACCTTTGCTTTGCTACTTTGCTTGCTTGCCAGTTCGGCGCTGCCGCGATGGATACCGAAGCGTGCACGTCGTGCATTAATAGTGGCGTCCGTTCACTCCGCAGATTCTCGTCGGCACCTGCTCGTCCGCGCTCCAGCGGAGCACATTGCTCCGTCGGTCGCGCCATGCCAGAGGCAACGCGCAGTATCGATCACAACAACTAGCTTACTAACCTTTTTTCTTTGGGTTTGCCTATGTCTCAGTTGACTGAGAATTTTTTAAGTCTCAATCACCTCAGAAAAATGCAACTAGAACGAGTTGCACTTTTCTGTCAGAAAAGTGCAACTGCACATTTCTCACAGAAAAGTGCAACTCAAGCACATTTTGTGGGTGACTGAGACATAAATGAGAGTTTCTTAAGTCTCAATCACCTCAGAAAAGTGCAACTACATTTCAAAAAAAGTGCAACTGCAACGAGTTGCACTTTTCTGGCAGAAAAGTGTAATTGCACATTTCTCACAAAAAAGTGCAACTCGTGCATATTTTTGTGGGTGATTGAGACATAAGAAAAATCAGGCGTCTGAGAATTAGCAAATCCCTTTTTCTTTTTACCAGTGCTAGCCTATAGATATGTTGATGACGCGTTAACTGAGGGTAGAAAGAAGGTCACCAGGTCGATCACCCGCACGCACTACGAGGAGAGAACCCAGCCAGCTCATCGGATCAGTTGGTGGCGGCCGCGGCCACCCAACGCGCCGCCACGCGTACGCGCGCGCCGCCGGCCGGGGACCAGGCCGCCCTGTCCGCCATGCCCTACCAACGTAACGTACCGACATTTTTTTTTATCCTCTCCTCGGGTGCGCCATTGAATGAAGAGCCCGGCCGGTGGCCGTTAGGTACGCGTACGTGGCCTGCCGGTGTGGAGCGGAGCCGAGCACGCCATGTTTCATTTCATCCGATGCCAGCCAGCCTGCCGCTGCACGGCCGGTCAATAATCCACTAGAATTAATGTCGCTCACCCACGAGCCACGATCAAGCAAGCTGCTGCCGGAGCGGTGATCAGGTCCGTCCAATCCGGCCGGTGACCTCGTCTGATCCCCATTCCCTGGACCGGCGCACCGATCGCGCGCCGGCCGGCGCAGTGTCAGTCTCGTCTCGTCACACATTTTGGCCGCGCGCGAGAGAGCAGCCCAGCGGCCACGAGCGTACGTGTCGAGAGTAGTACTGTACAGTACGTAGGTGCCCGGGAGGGACCCGCCCATCACTTCTCGCGCACCTGGAATGACTTTGATCGACACTCGCTGCATATCGCCAGTTGCCCAAACACCCCCAGATCAGGGAGTCAGCCAGACACGCACGACGACGACGATAAAGGGAAACACGAAACCGAGGAAGCCAAATACACACCTAGTCCGGCCACAATAAGGCCCCTGATCGCGGCCAGCGCGACGGAAGATCACTCGACGCGTCGTTGGTGCTGCTGCCGCGCCGCCACCGTCGGAGCGCGCGCATGCGTGCCATGACCCGGGGCCGCCGCGCCCGTCGGGCAACCTCCCTCCCCGCCCCCGCCGCGCCGCCGCTGGCGCAGCTCCTGGCGGCAGCCGTCCTCCTCGCGCTGTCGTCCACCCTCGGCTGCGATGCGGCGCCGGACTACGGGGATGCGCTGTCCAAGAGCCTGCTCTACTTCGAGGCGCAGCGGTCGGGGCGGCTGCCGTACGGCCAGCGCGTGGCGTGGCGCGGCCACTCGGGGACCACCGACGGGCTGCAGCAGGGGGTGGACCTGGTCGGCGGCTACTACGACGCCGGCGACCACGTCAAGTTCGGCCTGCCCATGGCCTTCACCGTCACCATGCTCTCCTGGGGCGCCGTCGAGTTCGGGGACGACATCGCCGCCGCCGGCGAGTGGCGGCACGCGCTCGAGGCCATCAAGTGGGGCACCGACTACTTCGTCAAGGCGCACACCCACCCCTTCGTCTACTGGGCAGAGGTACGGACCATTTCGAGAAGACACGGGAAGAGCGGATGCCCGAGAGTAGACAGCCGCCATTAATTTACTGCTGCTGCTGCTGCGAATGATGGATGTCTGACGATCGAGGCTTGGGCCCCGCAGGTGGGGGACGGCGACACGGACCACTACTGCTGGCAGCGGCCGGAGGACATGACGACGTCGCGGAAGGCGTACCGCGTCGACAAGGACAACCCCGGCTCCGACCTCGTCGGGGAGACCGCCGCCGCGCTCGCCGCCGCCTCCATCGTCTTCCGCGGCTCCAACCCGCATTACTCCCACCTCCTCCTCCACCACGCACAGCAGGTACGCCACCTCCTACTGTCTGTATATACTCTTATCTACCACTCCACATATCAGTTCATGTAAGCGTCGGTCGGTGCATGCAGCTGTTCGAGTTCGGGGACAAGTACAGAGGCAACTACGACAACAGCATCGGGGAGGCGCGCAGCTTCTACAAGTCGGTGAGCGGGTACCGGGACGAGCTGCTGTGGGCGGCCTTCTGGCTGCACCGGGCGACGGGGAAGGCGGAATACCTCCGGTACGCCGTCGACAATGCAGACAACGTTGCCGGCGGCGGCGGCGGCGGCGGATGGGCCATGGAAGAGTTCGGCTGGGAGAACAAGTACGCCGGCCTGCAGGTCCTCGCCGCCAAGGTACGTCGCTCAAACCTCTCCCCCTCACTTTTTTTACTCGTTCAGTCAAGTTTCGTACAAGCGAATTTTGCTTTCAGAAATAGAAACGCTTGTTCGTACCAAATCATGGATGGTCGATCATCAGTATAATTCGAGTCGGTGCTGGTGGTTGAGCCGTGCTACCAAGGGGGCTAGGCTACGACCGTGCATGTCCCCTGCAGAAAATTAGTACCGTAGTAGTACAACCTACACACATGCACCCTCATGATGTGGCTAGCCTGTATATTTTCACTTTTACCGCCAGAAAAACAGGGCTAGATACGAACACATGGGCGTTTCAATTTCCGCTGTTGCTTGAGAAAAGGGGATTATTAATGTCTCCACATGGGCTATACACTTTCTTGCTCCCCGGCCGAAAGAATCCATGTAGGATCCACGCCTCTACGACCTTGCCTAGCTCGAGCAGGAATTAGGCGGGACGAGAACGCAAAATCAGACCTGTACAGATACTCTACATAGCTAAAACATGTACAGATACTTCTACATATATAGCTAACCTAGTAGTTGGCAATCTGCCGTCCATGTTTGAGACCATGAGACTGTGACGAGTGGACTGAAATTCGCAGACACAGGTCGCTGTTGATCACCGACTGAATCCATATACGAGCTCCTGCAATGAAATGATGGTGGTTGGAGAAGTGAGTGAGATCGAGCCGAGCCTCACATGGCCGAGGAGCATCTGGGCAGAGCCTCGATCTTTCCTCTCCTGAAAGCTGCAGGGTTTCGCTAATTAAGCTTCAGGCTTTGCCTTTCCCGTCCACGTCTGCTTTAGGATTATTCAGTTTCCTTTCCGGAAAAACCTCTGACGCCAGCTTAACATAGGAAAAAGAAGCCTCCGATCGATCGCACAACCACCACTCCCTTCCCAACCCGGCACGGTTTGAACCGGCAGGCAACGTCTCTAGTCGATCGAGAGTAGGCTTAGCTAGCAAGGCACGACTTGATCCTGTCTTGGCAGTTTTCAGAGAGAAAAAGAGCTGGCAATTCCCTTTGTGTGTTAGATTGGTTAATTGGAAAGTACTTTATCGTAGTGTAATCTCTTCGTCAGTCCTCACTACGTACGTAGGCTGAGTCATCAGCAGGGCAGGACTTGGCCCTGTGTCCGATTTCTCTGTCAGATATTTTTACGAGTCTTGGATTGGTAAATCCTCACCCTGGCTCATGGCACCGGTTCAGTAAACCACCATGTGCGCAGGGTGTAGGACAGCAGGGTGAAATTATGAGACCAGATCGATCTCAGTTACTATGAAATTAGACAGGCCGATCAGTGCCACTGCATACCCACACTGCACATCCCTGGGGCTGAGCATCACCGCACACGCCAGCCATGGACGTACACCTCAGGAGGATGTCGGTGCTGTAAAGCGGTGGTCGATGGCTGGGCACATGGCGACCCATCGACGTGTCACCGCTAGCTAGGCACTAGCCAAAGTGGCCGAGATCAGTATGCGATCACCGTGTATATCCTACTATCCTCTATCTAGCTGTCTTCTGGATTCAGTTCTGCGTACGTACAACTCTGCTGATGCGATCGCGTGGGGGAGAGGACGAGGTTTCTGTGCCCCCCTGTTCTTGCAAACACGGCCAAAACACACATGAAATTCAGGAGTTTGTTTGTTTGCTTGCTTGCGAGACCGACCAAACCGACTGACCGACCGGGGATGCTACCTCATTCTCCACAACTAACTTATTAGTCCCGGCCAAAATAGACGTTCGGGAAAAAGACACGGACGACCGATAATATGCAGGAAAAAATGGAGCTACCTACGCTAGTGCGTGTATGTATGTCTTCGAACGTACGTCATGGTAGGGTTACAGCGGACAAAGAAACACATCACTCTCTTTAAATTGCGTGGAGGCCAACGAAAGTGAGCTTTGGAGGGGAGGAAGTGGACGGCGTCGCATCATCGCCCTGCGCCCAGAATTCCACATTGCATGTCCTGGTCTACAGACTATACAGGGGGATGAGTAGGATGGGTGACCTAGCTTGATCCCGAGCTCACTGTCGTGAGGGAGTAGGTAAATAGTGCCGGTCCAGAAGCGTTGTTATCTTTTTTTCGAGAGTAAACCAGAAGCGTTGTTATCGGATTGCTAGTTCTTAGTTAGCCTGGTCTTCACGGCGCAGTAGCTTTCCTACCCTTGTTTTCCACAAATTTCTCCTTCATATGTTTATGGGATGTTTGGGTCGCGTCGCGTTCTGGTCAATTATAGAAAAAATACGTGAGATTCGTACACGTATGAAATGATGAAAGTATCTAAATCGGATGGGAGGGCTGTTTTGGCTCCCGAGCTCACATGCTACCGCCCAAATAAAAAATTTCGAAAAAATAGTAAAACATATGAAAAAGTTCTGAGTTTTTTTTGTGGTGAACATATACAATTTTTCTATATACTTGATGAATTGCGTGGTGAAATAACAATTTTTCTGCTTTGAGCCAGAAAGACAAAAGCAGTGCTCCGAAAAGATATATATATATATATTTTAAATCTCATTTGGCCACTGATTTTGTCTTTTTTGCATAGAGCAGCACAAATTTTATTTCATCACGAAATTTGACACGCATGTAGAAAAACATTTATATGTTCGTCACCAAATTTTTGTAGGATTTTTTGAAATGTTTTTAAATTTTTTATTTGAACAGGAGCATATGTGAGCCCGGGTTTCAAAGTGGATTTTCGTAAATCTAGCGGCTATTTTTAAGCCGACTAGGCTGAAGTCTATATAAACTAGCATGTATTAATGTTCTTATTAACACAAAAATTATAAATATAAAAAATAGAAATGTGTGCTCACTTTCTCCTCAAACTTTTTTTTTGCTCGCTTAACCTCTAGAACTATCGTATCCTCCAGTAGTTTACCCCTAGATGGTTTCTGCTAGAACAAAAATTGTAGAAATTTTTTGGCCACATGTAGGTTGCGGGCTGAAGTATACATATGTAATTTTTGGCCACCAAATCTGAATATTTGCGATCTAATGCAGAAAATAGAAATAAATATCTCTTTTTTTCAGAAGGCATGAATGGTCGTACTTTAAATTAAATTTTGCATGTATTTACTTCATTTCACAACCTATATGTAGTGATCTTTTAAAATAGTTTGGAAAAATATCAAGGCTGCTTTTGTTGTTTTAAAAATAGACGATCCGGAAATTGCTTCAGCTGAGTAAAGTGTTAAGCGATAATTTTGTAAAGTGTTAAGTGCATGAAGTCAATAATTCAGCTGAGTAGAATAGATTATGGATATGGTAGCTGCTTTGAAGGCATCTGCAAACTAGTTCTAAGACGTGGACATGACCGACAACATGGTCAGAATATTAATAGCGTGCACCTTTTTTTCTTCCATCGTCTTCTTTATCGAGTAGCTGAAACTTTCATAGGCACATGGCGTGAAGAAACATGGAACATACGTATTGTAGGAAATATATGTCAAGTACGCATGCTTCATTTCTAAGCAACTAGCTAGCTAGCTATAGGGTTCCTGGCAGTACACAATTATGTGATGGCCTAAGCAAATCTCGTAATCAGAGTGCTAGTTAGTCTGGCATAGATTTTCCATTATGCGGCCGGTCATGCATGTACGTAGGAGGACTAGCTACCGTGTCAACCCCTATCCTCCATAGAACTGTTTCGTTCGATAGGATTTTTCTTATCTCTGTGAGACTTTCAGACCGAAGTGTTCACTTCATGGCATACAGCTATGACGCTGTCAGCTTTTGCTGTGGTGACGTTCAAATTTATGTCTTGCGATTCAGATTTCTACCCAAAGCGTAGATGTTTGCTGTTGTCTGCACAACCAGATGGTATCTAGATTGGTGTAAATGTGACAGGTTGTCCACTCGTTAGCCTGGGACAATTTTTCACAACCTATACAATTTTTCTATATACTTGATGAATTGCGTGGTGAAATAACAATTTTTCTGCTTTGAGCCAGAAAGACAAAAGCAGTGCTCCGAAAAGATATATATATATATATTTTAAATCTCATTTGGCCACTGATTTTGTCTTTTTTGCATAGAGCAGCACAAATTTTATTTCATCACGAAATTTGACACGCATGTAGAAAAACGTTTATATGTTCGTCACCAAATTTTTGTAGGATTTTTTGAAATGTTTTTAAATTTTTTATTTGAACAGGAGCATATGTGAGCCCGGGTTTCAAAGTGGATTTTCGTAAATCCAGCGGCTATTTTTAAGCCGACTAGGCTGAAGTCTATATAAACTAGCATGTATTAATGTTCTTATTAACACAAAAATTATAAATATAAAAAATAGAAATGTGTGCTCACTTTCTCCTCAAACTTTTTTTTTGCTCGCTTAACCTCTAGAACTATCGTATCCTCCAGTAGTTTACCCCTAGATGGTTTCTGCTAGAACAAAATTGTTCCTTCTAGTTAAAAAAAGTAATAAAATAATAAATAATACATCTAGGTTGCGGGCTGAAGTATACACATGTAAATTTTGGCTACCAAATCTGATTATTTGCCATCTAATGAAGAAAATAGAAATAAGTTTGTCTTTTTTTCACAAGGCGCGAATGGTTGTTGCATGTATTTACTTCATTTCACAACCTATATGTAGTGAACTCTTAAAATAGTTTGGAAAATATCATGGGTGCTTTTGTTGTTTTAAAAATAGACGGTCCGAAAATTGTTTCAAGCTAATTTAGGAGGTTATGCGACAATTTTTTAAAGTGTTAAGTGCATGAAGTCAATAATTCAGCTGAGTAGAGTGGATTTTTTTGAAAAATAGATTATGGATATGGTAGCTGCTTTGAAGGCATCTGCAAACTAGTTCTAAGACGTGGACATGACCGACAACATGGTCAGAATATTAATAGCGTGCACCTTTTTTTCTTCCATCGTCTTCTTTATCGAGTAGCTGAAACTTTCATAGGCACATGGCGTGAAGAAACATGGAACATACGTATTGTAGGAAATATATGTCAAGTACGCATGCTTCATTTCTAAGCAACTAGCTAGCTAGCTATAGGGTTCCTGGCAGTACACAATTATGTGATGGCCTAAGCAAATCTCGTAATCAGAGTGCTAGTTAGTCTGGCATAGATTTTCCATTATGCGGCCGGTCATGCATGTACGTAGGACTAGCTACCGTGTCAACCCCTATCCTCCATAGAACTGTTCCGTTCGATAGGATTTCTTATCTCTGTGAGACTTTCAGACCGAAGTGTTCACTTCATGGCATACAGCTATGACGCTGTCAGCTTTTGCTGTGGTGACGTTCAAATTTATGTCTTGCGATTCAGATTTCTACCCAAAGCGTAGATGTTTGCTGTTGTCTGCACAACCAGATGGTATCTAGATTGGTGTAAATGTGACAGGTTGTCCACTCGTTAGCCTGGATCGCATCTTGAAGAAAGTGAAGTTAATGTGTCGGCAAGGCAAGAGCAGTGGCCACCTAGTAGGCAGTAGTACTAGGCTACTAGCTCATATTTGCGCACCACTTTTTTAGGGGGGAAATGATCGGATCAATAGACAATCATATTTTCTGTGCTTCCATACAATAGAATTAAATGTGCGGAGGCGGCGTTTTGGGTCGTAGGTGCATCTGTACCCGTTAGGTAAAACATTTTTAGTTTTTTTTCAATGTGTCAAAAAATTCCGAAAAAAAATTCGGATATGCATCAACATTTTTAGTGCTAGCACAAAAAATTTCTCTGTGAAAAGACATTTTGTGTGACCTGTGCAAAAAAGACAAAACCATGTCTCGTACAAAAGTCTTTTGTAGCAATCCGGATTTGTCTTTTTTGCACAGGTCGCACAAAATGTCTTTTCACCGCGGATTTTTTTGTGCTACCATGAAATATGTTGAAATATCTCCATATTTATTTTTGGAATTTTTTAACATTTGGAAAATGGTTATTTTGGGTCTGGCATCCATGACCCGAAATGGATTTCGTAAATGTGCGGGGTAATGACAAGAGGGAACATAGGATATTCTCCGGGCCACCATCGCTAATTGATCTAGAAAGGGAAATGGAATATTCTTAGGGCCCGAAATTTCTGAAATGGAAATCAAACAAACGGCAGAGGGAATCAAAATGCCCTCTCATTTGTTTTGGTTCTTCTCCGAAGCTTCCCTTCATCAGGCATCGCCTTCTGAGGTAATGTCCGAGGCCGGCTTTCATTCGCTCGTTCGTTCGATTCGTCAAGAAGAGTTACAAAATCGGAGGGCGACATGGCAGAAGCTCCTGGCAAGCATCTCTCCGCTGGGCCCACGAGTCGGTCAGAGAGATACACCGGGTTCATGGAGGCAGAGTAGGAAAGGAGGCCGATCGGGGGCGAGTCCACCATGTGTCCATGTGGCATCTAGCCTCGCTCTGCGCTGAATTAAAGAAAGATTCGATCGGTACAACTTTCATCGATTGATCGAGCTGGATCCCAATTTCGCCAATCTCATTTAAGTCAAGAACTGTTGCAAAATTAACAATGCGGAGCAGTATTTTTTCAGATTAATTTGTACGAGTTCATCACACAAAAAAATAGCCGGTCCTTGATTATCACAGATTTGCTAGCTGTTTTCCTCTCGAATGTGGTAGCTTGTGGTTAGAGTGAGACTGATTCAGCCACTTTTTTTTTTTCAGCTGCTGCTGGACGGCGATCCGGAGGCGGCGCAGCACCGGCTGGTGCTGGAGCAGTACACGGCGAAGGCGGAGCACTACCTGTGCGCGTGCCTGGGCCTGAACAACGGCAGCAACGTGGACCGGAGCCCCGGCGGCATGCTCTACGTCCGCCAGTGGAACAACCTCCAGTACGCCTCTAGCGCCGCCTTCCTCCTCACCGTCTACTCCCACTACCTCGCCGGCGCCGGCGCGCACCTCCGCTGCCCGACGCGCCGGTGGTGCCGCCGTCCGAGCTGCTCGCCCTCGCGCGGTCGCAGGCCGACTACATCCTCGGCCACAACCCGCTGCGGCTGAGCTACATGGTGGGCTACGGCGCCCGGTTCCCCGTGCGCGTGCACCACCGCGCCGCGTCCATCGTGTCCCACAAGGCGAACAACCGCTTCATCGGGTGCATGCAGGGGTTCGACGACTGGTTCGGCCGGGGCCGGCCTAACCCCAACGTGCTCGTCGGCGCCATCGTCGGCGGGCCAAACCGCCTCGACGAGTTCAGGGACGACCGGAAGAACTACATGCAGACCGAGGCGTGCACGTACAACACGGCGCCCATGGTCGCAGTTTTCGCGAGGCTGCAAACCCTGTCGACGACGGCGGCGACGGCGGAGAACTCGTCGTCGTCGTCGTCGGAGGGGTGCCGCCCAGGGACGGGGCTGCCGCTTTCGGCGAAGTGTAGATAATAAAAGGTGGTCCTGCAAGTATTAGCTTGGGCGGAAAATTCTTTTTCTTTCTCGTATACGTACTTCCTTCCATATAAGATTTTTTCGAAGTGTTAATATGAGAAAGAGTTACTTAGTGAAAGAAAAGAACAAGTATAGTACGTAGTGGATGAACAATAAGGAGGAAATGGATCAGGATTCAGGAGGGAAAGATTAGATAGTACTTGTATTCTGAATTTAAGTAGGAGCCTCAGAGAGCAAATTTTAAAGGAGGTGCAATCTTTTACTGGATCACTAGTCTTTTTACAGCTAGTACTGAACCACTAGTTAATACTGCCTCAGACTCAGAGAGGCCTTTATATAGTTGAATTCGTGCCAATTATATCGAGCTCCTGTGAAAATTGTGTTGATACATCCATGGCTATCCCTCGATCAGGGCGATAAATAAACATGTCCACATACATCCGATTCACTCACGACAATTAGTATTAATCGGACGGAATAGTTATAATTTGAAATATTAATGATCATTTTTTTTAGTTGTGCTCCCTCCTAATATTTTGTTCAATCGTTACTAATATCCTGGCTTAGTTTTTTGCGTGTATGTGCTAAACAGAGTTGTTTGGAATAGAGAACGCCATTTGTTGTTAACTTTATCTCCAATCAAGTAATCCAATAAACTGTCAAAAAGTTATTCGGTCAAACGCGTCACACTGCATAGCACGCACACACGTTGTCCTTTTAAGGCGATCAACAAAGAAACGTGGGACTTGTATGGTATACATTGCATGCATACAAAATGTCAAAATCCAGCCTCTCGTGTCGGCTGAGGCGACAGGGGGAACCCTGGCCCCCATCCGCCGGCCCCTCCCCATCTCCATAGTGTCCTCACCGCCGCCGACAGGTGCTGTCGAGCGAAGCTCGTGCAACACGGCGGCGACGGATTTCTCGATGAGCTAGCGACGTGACGGCAGTGGATCCCAAGGATGGCAGCAGATCGATGGTGCGGGGGTGGGGTGGAGATGTATCCCTCTTCGTCGGCTTGATCCCCTGGGGTAGCGGTACTTGGCAGCGCCTTCCCCAGGGTGATGAGGCGACGCAGACTGGATCCCGACAACGGGTGAGAGGGCTCCGATGCGAATGGGCCGACGATTGGCGGCGCATACGTGTGTTTTGAAGGTGTTGTTGTTATGGTCCTCTAGTATCCCACACTGGTGCTCCGGGAGAACCCTAGATCTGAGTCTTCCGGATCAGATGATGGCAGCACTATTGATGTTGTTCACCCTCTTGGGGGCATCGTTTTGGAGCACGTTCTAGCTGGAGGGGTCTGGTGGTGGAGTAGTGTTATATTTTACTCATCAATGCTGGTGAGTCTCGGCGGTGCGGCGCGATGAGGTCTCGGCGACAGACGTGTGTTGATTGATGCGTGTAGGGCATTGGCGCTGTATGACGTCGTGGTGGCGTTGATGGCAGACATGACAAGGATCTTCGCTTCGTTCTACACGCCGGAGATGGGTTGGCGGAAGCTGGAGGAGGCGACGTCTGGAGGATGCGCACAAGGCACTATCTCTGGAGTCGGACGGTGAGCCAACGATGGATGTGTCTGGAGAATAAGGCCCCATTGTTTCATCTATCGTTTGTGCTAATTGTGATTTTTTTTTACTGTTTGGTGGCTTCGAATTGTATGATTGTTCCCTGTAAGACTATTTGTCCGTCTATGTTGAATAAATGTAATAAACTATGGAAGTATGTATCATTTCGATACAGAGAGGCCGGGGTAACTCCAATTTCAAAAAAAAACTAAGTGTAAAATAATTAAGCATGCAATGCCAACTAATTGTTTAACCCAAGAGCGCAAAAGACATACTTGTCCATGAGCAGATTAGTAAATGAGTGATGCAATAATTATAGTAATATACCCTTATATATATTTTGTATTTTCTAAATTTTCTATTACACGTTAATTTTTTTATCTTTGTTTAGTTACATCTAAAATTGTTAATCATACATTCGAGAAACCTATGTGAGCTTTAGAGATCAGCATCATGATATTTAAATAAACTAAAATACACATGAATGCATACATATATACACATGAATACATACATATATATGTACTTCACATAATTTGAATGAATTAATTGAGTAGACATGCATTTTTTTCTTTCATCAAGAATAATTCATAACCAAATATCTTTACAAAGTATTGGGTTAGAATGAAACAAATAAATTTATTTCACCATTGTTTGCCCCCATGAAAGGATGGAATAGAACATTGTTGCGCGATCGTTTGGGATATCTACATTGTCTAAGGGGAGCACCATCGGCTCCTACGGTGGCATCTTATAGGTGCCCACGGAAGAGTGTTGTCGACCCCCCTACATGCTAACTCGATGTTCATGCTATCCTGGCAAAAATTCTCCTATGCGGAGATGCTTAGCCAGCTGGCATCTAGGCTAAAGTAAACGATTCCCATCTTTACTCCAGCCAGTCTCCTGTTTGTTTATCGTTCTTCAAACTATATTGATACATTCTTTTTTGGTTGGGTTGTATGATATATGAGAGTAAAACCTATTCATCATACCCGCGGTTGGACGATATTTTCAATCACCCATTTATTCCTATATTTAATCATCATAGCTTGTTATGTTCTAAGATTTGTGCATTTATTATTAATGTAGCTCCTTCCTCGCTTCATTAGTTAATTAGATGTCATGTTTTAGAACACGTGTGGCACCCGAACGGAGAAATTGTGTATTGACGAAAACTGTTCCACCAATACCTTTATAAGAAACTATGTACTTTGAGTCCACCATAAATCTCCGGGAAATATGGTGAAACCGCCGGTCGCGGTTCTAATATAGTTTACTCTGGATGAGTCTCTATCATATTTCCCATGGGAATTTTTTTGATCATTAGTGATGCATTATTGTACCCGAAGTCGACTCAGACTCTTTTCACTATTGAAGACATCTGCGCAAAAGGTTTCCATGTAGAGACCGGTGATGACAATGGCAATAAGTGCCAAGTTAGCATCAAGAGTGATGCAAATGGTAAACAAGTTGTCGAGATGTATGTTTCCTCCGTTCGTCACAAGGATTGTCCTATGTTAGAAAAGTAGCACTTTCCGTGTACCTTACCCTTAAAACTGTTTTAGAAGCTCTGAACTTTCCTATCTCTGACACGATAGGTTAGGCCATATAGGTCTTAGGATGATGAGAAATATAATTAACAACTCGAATGGTCATAATGTTAATGTGAGATTTTTCCCGGATCCTGATGATTTCGTGTGCTCCGCATGCGCTACGGGGTAATTAATCATTAGACCATCACTCCTAAAGGTGAAGGATGAAATCCCCGTGTTCTTGTAATGCATTCAAGGGGACATATGCGGTCATATTCATCCCCGCTCAGGGCCGTTTAGTTACTTCATGGTGCTCGTCGACGCTTCCTCTAAATGGTCCAATGTTTGCCGACTAGCAATAAGGAACTATGTTTTTACAAAGTTGATCTCTCAGATCATACAGACGAGGAATAAATTTCTTGACTATCGTATAAAGTCCATTCGAATGGACAACACCGGTGAATTTACTTCAAAGACGTTTGATGATTATTGCATGGCAACGGGAATCAAAGTTGAGCACTCTGTACCGCACGTCCCCACACAAAATGGACTTCGGAGGCATTGATTAAAGAATTAAATTAATTGCCCGGGGTTGTAATTTACCTACATGTTGGGGTCACACAGTGTTACACGCTTCCAATATCATCAACTTTCGACCATCGGCCTACGACATCCACTCTCCTATGCAGCTTGCGCAAGGGTCGACACCGAAAATTTCACACCTTCGTAGGTCCGGTTGCCATGTATATGTACCAATACCACCCCCTTGGCGATCAGTTATGGGACCGCTCCGGAAGTTGTGGATATACGTTGGTTATGAGACTGTGTCGATAATCAGGTTTCTGGACCCCGCGACAGGTGAGTGTCGGATGACTCGTTTTGTTGATTGCATTTTTGACAAGGATCTTTTCCCGACTTAGGGGGAGATAATAAACCCCTTGATGATAAAATTCAAGAAATTAAGTGACAATCCACGGGGCTCATGACCCGCGCATTGCTGAGTCTAATAGAGAAGTCCAAAAGATAATAGATTTGCACTCTTTAGCGAATCAACTGCCTGGTCATTTTAGTGACTTAAAGACCGCGAATGTTTATAGGTGATAGATCTTTTTGTGAAGTGATTTTTTGTAAAGTTTGACAAAAATCAAGTTTATAATTTTTTCTGTCAACTAATACACATAAGAGGACTCCATGCCAAAGTATTTTTTTTGAGATTTTCTTTATTTTCTTTGAGTTATTCGAAAACATGGTCAAAATGGTCAACAAGGCTACTCATTGAAAGAAGTTGATTTTTCCAAAACTATCGATGGTTCTATGAAATAATCACTACTTGTGTACTTTAAAATGATTTTTGGAAAAATTTCAGAGCAAACTATCACACACTTGTAGTTCAAATTTGAACCCATAGCTTTTCGACGAGTCACGACATGAAACGGTGAAATCCATCGCAAAACGTGTCCATCGAATAAATTATCGTTGTCGCAAGCAACCAAATACTCGTACCTAGGAGGCAACGCAAACCGGCTAAACTACTGGTCTAGTGCATGAAGGACCTTTTTTAATTGCAGTTTGCGCCGATGATTTCAAAGGTGCTCACAAGATGTCGCTTTTTTTTGGACGCGCCGTCTAGTTAAAAAAAAAAAACCTCCCGGGCCGCTCGCGCGAGGGCGGCTCCGGAGGCGAAGAAACCCTAGAAGAGCTCCACCCAACTCTCTCCCTCCGGCCGCTGCCACCGGCGCCGGTGGTGGCGGCCACGCCCTGGCCGTCGAAGGCGGTGGGCGGAGGGTGGCGCGGCCGTCGGGTTCCTCTTGCGCGGGGGCCCGAGATCTTGGCGGCGCAGGTGCGCGACAAGGCCGTGGCGGCGGCACTCGTCGGCCCGTGGCAGGGAGGCGGCGGGGCGCGATCTGAGGAGGGAGTGGAGGATCCGGTGGCGGCGGCCGGCCCTGTGGGGTGCGGCGGTTGTCCTGGTTCTGATGCATCTTTCTCGGTGGCCAACCAGAGTTCCGATGGGCCGGTGTTGACCAACTCGCTCCGTTCGCCGGGAGTCGACCGGCAGCGTGGGGGCTGCGGGCTCGGACCAAGAATAAAGGTGGTTGACCCAGCTGGTCTTCGAGCGTCATGTCGCCGATCTGTTACATGTGGTCCTCCATGATCTGGCTGCCGACGTGTTCCGGTCTTCCCATCGGTGATCTCCGGTTTGGCGCATGGCGTCATTGGATATCTAGATCGGATTTGATCCGGTCGTGCGCACCCTCATCTATGGCCAGAGATGCTTCATGTGGGTGTGACGCGAAGCTTCGCTATCTTGTCGTGGTCATGCGATATGTCTAATAGATTTCCATGACATTGACAAGTAGTGAAGAAAGTCATGGTGGCTGGGATCGGAGGCTTGTGCTGGCGGAGTGGAGGTTTGGTTGCGTTGAAGACTCTAGGCACAGGTTTTCCTGTGTGTCAGGTGTCGGGGACTTGCAGCAGCGGCCTTGACAAGAGGGGGCGGCAACACGGGTGGACTGCTTTCCGGTGGTACTAAGTACCGAGCCGTGATGTTCAGGGTGAAAGCTCAAGGTCTGGCCATCATTGGCTGTACCTGGCAATGGCCTTGCTGAAGGCATTGTTTTGTACTCCCGGTCTTTCTTCAGGGTGAAAGCCCAAGGTCTAGCCTTCATTGGTTGTACCTGGCAATGACCTTGCTGAAGGCATTGTTTTGGAGAGCCTTTTTGCGATCCGGGTGTTGTATTTTGGTGGTGGTTAGAGTGTTGCTGTTGCGAGTGTTCCATCACTCCGACGGGGTCTTTTGTTTTTTGTTTTCTCTCTTTTTTATTTTTTTCTTGGCTGTGTGCATCCTGGATGTCTTTTGATATGTTGTTGGTGCAGAGGCTGGATGTAATTGGTATCTCTCGATATTAATATATTCTCTTTATAAAAAAAAAGATGTCGCTTTTTTCTTCTTCTTTTGGCGAAAAAGTGATGTTCATGTAGGAAACGAGTAAGATTTCGTCCGTCCGTTTATGCATTTAGACACATCACAATGACAGTGGTTTTCAATGGTGTGATACTATTGGCGCAAAAAATCATTCACTAATCCCTCGAAATAGGCTTTCTCCCCGCTTTATAAATAAAGCCCAACGGCCAAACTGATACAAGGTGATGAGGAAACCCTCTTACACAGCAGATCAAAGATAAAACAACAAAGAATAACGGAAACCAGACTTGCCACCGAGGACCCTAACGCGAGCTCGACAAGTACCGAGGCTCCACGACGACGCCCCCAAGAGGGTGACGATGCACAACGCCGCCGCCGTCGAGACCTAACGGTCAAGGGTTTTCACCCGGAGCCCTAGCACGGAGAGGGTAACCACAACGGCGCCCCCAAGAGGGTTACGACACCCGCGGGCGCCGTCGCCGTTGGCGCCGGAGCGCAGAGCTTTCGCTCGGAAAAACTTTCCTACCACGCCTGGTACCGCGAACCGCCCGAAGCCTCGAGTCAGGCCACCAAGACACGATCTGGGAGCCACCATTGCCGAGCCACAGCCAGCACCAGGATCTCCCTCCGCCAACTCCATGCCACCCACGTGGACCGAGAAGATGACCATCACCACTGCCACGTCACTCGCCGCAGAGTCGTCCGCGCAGACCACCTTCCGGAGCCGCCGCCCCGGCATCCAACATCTCGCCGCCAAGGATAAGCAGATGACATGACGGCAGTTCCATACCGAAACAGCCAGCCCTAATACAGTGGGGGTATGATGACTAGCAGGACGTACCCGCCGGTCGCACCCGCAGACCCGAATAAACGAGGCTGCTAGGCGGTCATCGGATCTAGACCCTCCTGGTCTGGATCCAACACCCCATCCAGTCCATGGTCAGGGGAAGGGCTCCCGACGAACCCGGGAGCCACTGAAACCACACAAGCAGCAGGCCCGTTCAACCCGGATCAGGCCCAAATGGGCCCAGATCTGGGCCGGAGCACCGCCGCCTCAGGCCAGCTCCACCAGCCACCGTCTCGGAGCTGAGCTGCCCCGGTCTTCTCCGTCACAGGCTCCCGTGGAGACGTCGTCGCTGCGCCGTCCCCGCCGCCGTCTTCTGCGTCCATGGCCAAGACCTCCGGCCCGAGATGCCGCTGCCCGCGTAGCCCGAGCCGCCGCCGCCACCGGCCGCGACGGCAGGAGCCGCTGCTCCGCCACAGGCTCGCCCCTCCGCCGCCAGGTCTCCACGCCGCCACCGGAGTAGCCGCGCCGCCGCGCCCCTGGCCAACGCGACGCCCACGCCGTATAGCTCTGCCCGCGCCAAGCCGCCCGCGCGTAGGAGAAGGGAGAGCCCCGCCGCCGTCTGCGCCCGGCCTTAGGCCGGCGACGCCGTCCGGCGGCGGCGGGGGGAGGGAGGAGGCGAGCGAGACGCTGGGAGCGAGGCGGCTAGGGTTCCCTCCCGTCGCCCACGGGAGCGACGCGGAGGGACGAAGGGGGAGTTTTTTTCCTTCCCCAAAATCATTCACTAATAGGATCCTAACTTGTCATTCTTCGGAATGATCAAATAACGGATATCCATTGACATTGTCCTCTTGGTGAAGACATGGTGTCTATTTTTATCGCCTTTTTTTTGCTATTTTGAGCTGGAAACTGGAAGGTGTTATTTGTATGTTTTCTGATCACCTATGATGTGTTGTTATTTTTATGCTTTAGCACCCTGTTTCTTTTTGATAATTAATACCATATATATTTATAGCAGCAAATAGTACATGGTAGAGATACATGAGCTGACTCCAGCGATTACAAAATAAAGTAAAAAAAGCAAATCTTCGGTATCTTCAAACTCTTTCTTCTTCCATGACACAATCTTGTATTTCTCCGAAGTAAGCCGAAAAGTGACATAGATGCAAACACATAGACCTGTAAATACCAACGAGGGTTCTCCCATAATTTTAATTTTGAGCCGAAGTGCCAAGGCTACGTGCATGCAGACAACCATTAAAGTAATCAACAAACATCGGTAAGAGTACCACCAACAATATTTTAGGGAAAAGCAACCGAACCGCTTGGTCGACGTCGCAGGGAGCCGAGGGTACGAAACACCATTGCCGAGGACGTAGCAGCCGGAACAAATATTGCGAGGACATACCTCCTCGCGCCAACCATGAGAAGAAATCCAAACTTGATCCGGTGAAAGAAGATCTGAAATACCATACCTAGACAAATTTAATAATTCAACACCACCATTGACATCGGGATGGAGATCTCGCCGTCGAACGGTAGGCCAAAGATCACTTATTAAAAACGAAGTCATCTCCATTGACAAAAAGACGACAACCAAAACCAAACTCTAACATTAAGGACAATTCAATAGCACCATGCGCAGGTCCGAGCTTGCCACCCCTCCTAGTGCCAGAGCGGCAAGAGGCGGAAACCCGTTGATTTACGAACGAAAACGACGAGGGAGGTGCAGATAACGGCGGCGGCGACGCGGTTGAAACCCTAGGCCGCACCGTGAAAATTGACGAAAATAACCACGTGGGCAAAGTTTAGCACAAAATGAACTGGACTCGAATTTTTTTTCAAAACTAACCCTTTTTGGCAGCGCCTTACAGCAGGGCGCTACCCTCAATAGGGTAACGCCCCAGTCTGCGGCGCTGCCGTCCGTTTAGGTAGCGCCCCAGACTGGGGCGCTACCCCCCTTACAGTAGCGCCGGCGGCCGGGGCGCTGCCCTCCCAAACTTAAACGCCCGGCCCGCCCCCGACCCAGCACTTACCTCTTCGTTTCCTGGACGAAGAACTGGACGACGAACAGAGGAAAAGGCGCCCGCGAGTCCTCTCTCTCCCCCTCTCAAATCCTCCTCCCAAATCGGCCAGATCTGAAGATTTTCTTCGTGGATTTCGTGCTCTAACCCTCCCCCAAGGTATTCTCCTCCGATCCCCTAAGTTTCATCCAAAAATGTGTGACATTTGGCCTAGTTTTGCAAATGTAGGTGAAACCCTAGTTCATCCTAGATTTCGAATTTAGGACGGAATATTGCCAATATTGTTAGTGCTCTAGCAGCAGAGTATCACTTGCAATCTTTAGGCTTTGTAAATTTTTTTTTTAATTTTATTAATCCGGTTAGCTTAGCTCTACTAGATGCATGTCAAATATTAGTGCAATATATGTGGTAGAAATATTAGTGCAATATTACCTTAGCTCTACTAGTTGCACCGAAGGATTGATTGCGTATTAATGTTGGATTGCATATTATGAGAATTTATATAGATTTGCTCTCTCATATTCATATTTCTTGGATGTATAAAAAATATAGGATGGAGCTAATCGATGAGAGATATGATAAAGACCACCGTGCGCGGTATATGGCGGATAAGAAGGAGGTACATATATTGATAATTGTGTCATATGAGAATATTATATGGATTTTGTAATGTTCTAAGTTGTGATTTTGTGTAGGTCTTTTCACCTCTGCGGATGAGGTATCACGAGGTCTCGTCCAATGCGATGCCATATGACGAGCGGTACACACCGTACATAACTCGTCTAGGACTCCTTCCGTTCTTCAGCCTAGTTACTCGGTCGACGCCGAACATGAACCCTGCTGCCCTCACCGCACTTATTGACCGGTGGAGGCCGGAGACGCATACTTTTCACCTCCGCACCGGGGAGATGACCGTGACTCTTCAGGATGTCTCGATGATCCTTGCACTCCCCATTGACGGAGATCCTGTGTGTTTTAGCACAGATCCCGAAGGTTGGCGTGAGTCGATGTTTGGTCTTATTGGTAAGGTACCTCCATTGAAGGTAGACCCGACTAAGGAAAGAAACCCCTCCGGTGCCACATATGTTTGGATAAAACAACAGTTTAGCCAGTGCCCCGCTGACGCTAATGAGGAGACTATTCTGCAGTATGCACGTGCATACGTGTGGTATGTCATCTCTAGGTCTTTGTTTGCTGACGCCGGTGGTCGGCACGCTCCGTGGATGTGGCTGAAGGCGTTAATGAGCCAGAGGAAACTGAGTTGGGGTTCAGCTGCACTAGCCTACTTATACCGTCAGGTAATCAATGTTTCATATTTTCTCCACCTATTACGGTAAAGAAATTATCTAATTGTGCTTCCACTTGTGCAGTTGGATGATGCTTGCCGTAGAATCGGAAAAGAGGGCTGTATGGGTGGTTCATTGCTCCTACTTTCGGTTTGGATGTGGGAACACTTTCCGGTAGGTCGGCCGACAATATTGCGTTTCAAACCTTGGGAGGACCATGGAAACCCGCTGCGTAGACCTACGTGGGCATACATGTGGGACGTGGTTGCCGATTATAGTGGGAACTCGAACGTGGACTACGTGCGGTACACCAACGAGTTTGATGCGCTTACCCCTGAGCAGGTAAAAATGGTATGATACCATTCATCCCGTTTAAATCGAACCATCTACTAATTGATGTATTATGTTGTAGGTGAACTGGCTGCCATATGGTTATGGGACTCACTTCGGACGCGCATCGGGATTCGAGTTGAACCCGAAGTGCATGGAGGAAGAATACCTTTGGCTGTTGCAGTGCCCAATGATATGCGTGTGGGCTGTTGAGTACCACCTGCCACATCGTGTGATGACCCAGTTTGGGTTATGTCAAACTACACCGCCCAAGTATAAGGACACGAAGTACTCGCTTCATATGTGAGTAATCTTCCAATTCTGTTATTACCGTGGTACTATATAGAATTGATGATACTAGTAATGTGTATTGTTAAATGTGCAGAATGGAGCGAAAGTATCAGAAGAAGGTTAAGAATTGGGATTCATATCATTCCGATTACGTCGATAAGTGGAATGCCCGTTTGACACAAGCGAAGGAGAATGTGGTCCACATCGAACAGCACCCGTCTTTCGACTCAGCTGCGTTCGACCGGTACCTTCGATGGTTCGTGCCACGGACTCGTGTGTCCTTATGCCCACCTGCTTTTGATCCTGAAATCATGGAGGAGCACAGTAGCAGTTCTGCAGAAGATCTTGTTTCAGCAGAGTACAACAAACTCGTGAGGGAGGGCCACCAAACTAAGTTCGCTCCTCTTATCAACTTTGTGGTAAAATTTTATTTTCTTCCTTCGTCAACATAATTGGAGTATATATGCTATATTCACATGTTTATGTTCGTAGCGCACCGAGATCGACACCCAAGCAACCGAAGCAACCCAAGCACTTGCGCAGCCTACCACCAAGAAGGGAAACAATGCTGTACGAGACTTCGTCAAGGTATGCTTATGGAATCCGGGGTTGGTGCATACTATGTGTTTGGTTTTCTTCCTCATCTCAATTTGTTAATGTCACAGCGTTCGGCCAGCCGGTTACGCACGTTAGCTCTTTTGCTTGGTTGCCGTGGTTCCGATGACACAATTCAGACGGGGTCAACTTCAAGGGATGTCCGCGGCGAAGCTTCAAGCTCTAACCCAACTCATCTCGAAGATCTCGAAGATGAGGATGATGAGGTAAGAAATCTGTCCATTTCTTCAACTTTTGCGCAAAAATGAGACAAAGATCATTGGCATCATCAATACTAATAATCGTGTAGGTTCCTGATGATATGACTTTGCAGGAGTATCAATTTCAGCGGCGTGAGTTCAACTTCAGGTCCAGGAAGAAATTCACACGGTACACACCATCTCAGTGGGAGAAGAAAAACAAGGAGGTTGATCCAGAGGCTGAGACAGAGGATGAGGAAGAGGGGGAGCCAGAGGCTGAGCCAGAGGCTGAGCCAGAGGCTGAGCCAGAAGATGAGCAGGCGTTAACACCTAGGAGGGGTGCTAGGCAAAGGGTTAGGAGGGGTGTTAGGAAGGCACCCAATTCAGCTTTGAGGAGGATTCGGACCGAGGGGCCCTCATCGCCGGAGTTACCTCCTAGGAGGAGAAGGAACTAGTTGGGGCTTTCTCGTAGTTGTCAGCTATCCATCTAGCTATGGGACTTGTCGTCATTTCGAGAACATTATGAACTCGTAGTTGTTATCTATGCAATATTGTGGAACATTATTGTCATCTATGTAATATTGTGGAACATTATGAACTCGTAGTTGTTATGGAACTAGTTAAATGTATCCTGTTATTTCATGTGTTGTTTGATGCATCCTGTTGTTCGATCGAAAGATAATTGTTGATACATTAATGGTTTGCTGTGTAGCAAATTTTTTAAATGTAGCGCCCCAGCCTGGGGCGCTACCCTCTTCACGGCAGCGCCCCAGCCTGGGGCGCTACCATCTGGTACTTAGCCGTTTTCGGCGTCGAGGAGAGGACCCAGGAAGACCCCTTCTGTACTCCCACTCCCAGGCCGAACAAATCAACATGGTAGCGCCCCAGGCTGGGGCGCTACCCTCTTCACAGCAGCGCCTCAGGCCGCGGCGCTACCATCTGGTCCTTAGCCGTTTTCGGCGTCGAGGAGAGGAGCCAGGAAGACCCCTTCTGTTACTCCCAGGCCGAACAAATTCAACATAGTAAGCGCCCCAGGCTGGGGCGCTACCCTCTTCACAGTCAGCGCCCCAG